>JAAGEH010000015.1:33274999-33327303 GCA_011751065.1 Lasiurus cinereus | reverse complement strand
GAAGAAGAAGAAGAAGAAGAAGAAGAAGAAGAAGAAGAAGAAGAAGAAGAAGGAGGAGGAGGAGGAGGAGGAGGAGGAGGAGGAGGAGGAGGAGGAGGAGGAGGAGGAGGAGGAGAAAAGGAGGAGGAGGAGAAAAGGAGGAGGAGGAGAAAAGGAGGAGAAGGAGGAGGAGGAGGAGGAGGAGGAGGAGGGAGAAAGAAAAAAGCATGAAAGAAAAGAAAGAGAATAAGAAAGAAGAAGGAAACAAATGATATATGTGAGGAGAAAACTCCAATAGAACAGCCACAAATCCCAACAAATGCTGGCAACTAGTACCTGGAGATTAATACAAACTACAAATAACAACTAATATCAAGGGAGGCAGGGGAAAGCAGAGGTAAAACACAAACAAAAACAAATCAAACAAAAAGCAAAATAAAACAAGTAGAATAAGCAAAAACAATTTCTCAAAGAAAGTATAAAAAATCGATATAATCACTGTTCAAGCAAGCAACAACAAAAGGACATAGATAAAAACAATTTTTTGGATAGTGAAGACAAGAAGAGATAGGTATGTATGGACTTGGAGTAGGGGATTCGAAATTAGATATATAAGTGGGGCGAAATTTTCACCAGGTTAAAAAAAATAGAATAGGGAGAATCTAAAGTTAGAAAAGGGAAAGAAAAACAAGACAACAAAATGGGGAAAGTTAGAAAGAGAGAGTTGGCATAAAGGTAGAGTTGAGATAGAATAAAATTATGCTAAAGGAAAGATGAAAATAGAATGTAGAAGAACTCTAATCCCAAAGTAAAATAAAGACAAAATAAAATGACACTTCTTTTTTTCAAAAAGATAAAATAGTAGTAGTAACAATGCTAGTTGAAAATAAAAATGTAAAAGTTAAAAAAGTAAAATCACTTGTGGAAAAAAGAAAAAATTACTTTTTAATTAAAATATGAAAAAATAAAAAATACAAAAAAAATTTAAAAGAAAAGAATAGAATGGGAAGTAGTGGAGATCATTCACTCTGTCTATTGTTATGTTTGGCACTCCTGTTTGCCACTCGAGAGGAAATTTTCAAAGATAGACCATATGTTGGGTCATAGGAAAAGTCTCTTCAAATTTAAGAAGATAGAAATGTCAAGCATTTTCTCAGATTGCAGTGGCATAAAACCGAAAATCAACTACAATAAAAATAATGCAAAGAAATAAAATACCTGGAGACTATTCAGCATGCTATTAAACAATGATTAACCAGACAAATCAAGGAAGAAATAAAAAACATCATGACAACAAATGACAATGACAACACAACATTACAAAATTTATGGGACACAGTGAAAGCAATCTTGAGAGGAAGATCATAGCTCTACAAGCCTACTGCAAAATACAGGAAACAATGCTAATAAATTACCTAACCCTACAACTCAAAGGACTAGAAAGAGAACAACAAGAAAAGCCCAGTGTAAGCAGAAGGATGGAAATAGTAAAGATTAGAGCGGAGATAAACAACAGAAAGACCAAAGAAACAATTCAAAAGATCAACAAAACTAAGAGCTGGTTCTCTGAAAGGATAAACAAGATTGATGGTCCTCTAGCCAGGCTCACCAAGAAGCAAAGAGAGAAGACCCAAATAAACAAAATCAGAAATGAAAGGGGGAAATAATAACAGACCCCTCCAAAATACAAAGGATTGTTAAAAAATACTATGAACAACTCTATTCCAACAAATTGGAAAACCTTCAGGAAATGGACATATTCCTAGAAAAATATAACCTTCCAAAACTCAATCAGGAAGAATCTAAACATCTCAACAGGCCAATAACTATGGAAGAAATTGAAGCAGTCATTAAAAAGCTTCTAGCAAACAAAAGACCAGGACCATATGGCTACAAAGGAGAGTTTTACCAAACATTCAAGGAAGAGTTAAAACCTATCCTCCTCAGATTATTCAAAAATATTCAAGAAGAAGGAACACTTTCAAACACCTGCTATGAATCCAGCATCACCCTAATACCAAAACCAGATAAGGACAACACAATGAAAGAGAATTAGTCTAATATCTCTCATGAACATAGAAGCCAAAATCCTCAACAAAATTCTAGCAAATTGGATCCAACAGTACATCAGAAAGATCATACACCATGACCAAGGAAGATTTATCCCAGGAATGCAAGGATGGTAAAATATCTGCAAATCAATTAATGTTATACATCACGTAAACACACTGAGAGATAAAAATCACATAGTCATATCAATTGATGGAGAAAAAACATTTGACAAAATCCAACACTCTTTCTTGATAAAAACTCTCAGCAATGTGGGAATAGAAGGATCATACCTCAACATCATAAAAGTCATATATGATAAACCCACAGCTAACATCATACTCAATGGGCAAAAACTAAAACCATTTCCCCTAAGAACAGGAACAAGACAGGGATGCCCACTCTCATCTCTCCTGTTCGACATAGTATTGGAAGTATTAGCCATTGCAATTAGACAAGAAGAAGAAATAAAAGGCATCCAAATTGTCAAAGAAGAAGTAATGCTGTCCTTGTTTACAGATTACATGATACTGTACATAAAAACCCGAAGGACTCCATCCAAAAAATAATAGCCTTAAGAAATGAATTTGGCAATGTGGCAGGATACAAAATTAATGCCGAGAAATCTATGGCATTTCTATACACTAATAGTGAAATTACAGAAACAGAGACTAAAAAATTAATCCCATTTACCATCACACCAAAAAATTAACATATCTAGGAATAAACCTAACTAAGGAGGTAAAAGACCTATACACAGAAAACTACAGGACACTGAAAAAGAGATAGAGGAAGACGTAAGCAGATGGAGGAGCATACCATGCTCATGGTTTGGGAGAATCAACATCATTAAAATGTCCATTCTACCTAAAGCAATCTATAGATTCAATGCACTACCCTTCAAAATACCAATGAGATATATCACAGACCTAAAAAGAAGTCTCCAAAGATTCATCTGGAACCAAAAAAGACTCTGAATAGCCACAGCAATCCTGAGAAAGAAGAAGAAAGTAGGTGGGATCACAATACCAGATTTCAAGCTATATTACAAAGCCATTGTTCTCTAAACAGCCTGTTACTGGCACAAGAACAGACAAATAGACCAATGGAATAGAATAGAGAATCCAGATATCCACCCAAACCACTGTGCTCAATTAATATTTGATAAAGTAGGCATGAACATACAATGGAGTCAAGACAGCCTCTTCAATAAATGGTGTTGGGAAAATTTGACAGATACTTCCAAAAAAATGAAACTAGATCACTAACTTACACCTTACACAAAAATAAACTCCAAATGGATACAGGACTTAAACATAGACAAAATATTAGAGGAATCCACAGGCAGCACAATCGCAGACATATGCTGAAAGAACTTCTTCATTTGTACTGATCCAAGGGCAATGGATGCTAAAGAAAAAAATAAACAAATGGGACTACATCAAAATAAAAAGCTTTTGCACAGCAAAAGAAACCAACAAAACAAGAAAGCCCATTCTATGGGAGAACATATTTGCAAATGTTATCACTGATTAAGGTTTAATCTCCAACATCTACAGCCAACTTATACAACTTAATAAAAGGAAGATGAATGATCGAATAAGAAAATGGGCAACTGATCTAAATAGAACCTTTCCGAAAGACAATAGAAGGAAGGCCAAAAGACACACGAAAACATGCTAAAAGTCACTAATTATCTGAGAGATGCAAATGAAAACGCCAATGCGATACTATCTCACACCTGTCAGAATGGCAATCATCAGCAAATCAACAAACGACAAGTGTTGGCAAGGATGCGGACAAAAGGGAACCCTTGTGCACTGCTGGTGGGAATGCAGACTGGTGCAGCCACTTTGGAGAACAATATGGAGTTTCCTCAAAAAACTAAAAATGGAACTCCCATTTGACCCTGCAATTTCACTCTTAGAAATATACCCTGAGAATCTAGAAAAACCAATCAGAAAGGATTTATACACCCCTATGTTCAGAGCAGCACAATTTACAATAGCTACAATATGGAAACACCCTAGGTGCCCGTCAGCAGATGAGTGGATCAGCAAACTATGGTACATCTACACAATGGAATTCTATGCTGCCATAAAAACGAAGGAATTCTTAGCATTTGCAGCAACCTGGATGGAACTGGAGAGCCTTATGCTAAGTGAAAGAAGCCAGTCTATGAAGGCGAAACACCACATGATCTCACTCGTTTGTGGATAATAAAGAACATTATAAACTGATGAACAAAAAGATAGACACAGAGGCAGTAAAGCATCAAACAGACTCTCAAATTACAGCAGAAAGTTTAAGGAGAGGTGGGGTAGATAAGAGATCTTACAAAGGACTTGTATGCATGCATATAAGCATAACCAATGAATAGAAGACACTGGGGGGTTAGGGAATGCCTGGGAGGGGGGGCGATTGGAAGATATGTATACATGTATCACATTAATAAAAAATAAAAAATGAAAAAAAAGAAATTAACATTATGTTGTCTGTAACATGGTTAAATATAGTTCATTAAAACTGTAATTAGCCCTGGCTGGTATAGCTCAGTTTGATGGTCATTGTCCCTCACACAGAAAGGAAGGTTGCCAGTTCCATTCTGAGCCAGGGCATATGCACACATTGCAGACTCAATCTCCAATAGCGGGCATGCAGGAGGCAGTTGATCAATGTTTCTCTCTCTCTCTCTCTCTCTCTCTCTCTCTCTCTCTCTCTCTCTTCTCTCTCTCTCTCTTTTCTCTCTCTCTCTCTCTCCATTCCTCTCTCTAAAAATAAGAGCCCTAGCTGTTTTGGCTCAATAGATAGAGTGTCAGCCTGCAGACTGAAAGGTTCCGGGTTGGATTCCAGTCAAGGGCACATGCCTGGGGTTGCGGGCTCAATCCCCAGTAGGGGGTGTGCAGGAGGCAGCCTATCAATGATACTCTCTCATCATTGATGTTTATATTTCTCTCCCTCTCCTTTCCTCTCTGAAATCAATAAAAAATATATATTAAAATATTAGTTAAAAATCAATAAGAAATATTTTTAAACCTGTAATTAATCATTGTAAAGTCAATTTGGAAGAACAAACAAGAATATGTAAGAAAACCTTGAAAAACAAAATCTCAGAGGATGGGGGCACTAGCCCCATCTGATAATAAAATATACTATAAAGCTTCTTAATAAGACAAATAACAGAATAGAAATTCCAGAAATAGACTAAATCACAGCTACTTGTTTAAAATAAAAGAAGCAATTCAATTCCATGAGGAAAATATGGGATTGTTAATCAATGCTATCCAGATAAGAAAAAGAAAAGATAAAATTGGATCTATTCCTCATACCATAAACAAGATAAATTCCAAATGGGTAAGAGATTTAAACAAAGCAAAGAAACAAACATTATCAGTATTAGAAAATATGGGGGTGAATTTCTCTATAATCTGAGAGTGAGGAAATCTCTCCTGTAACTCAAAAATTCAATAGCCAAAAGGGTAGATAAATTACATAATTTTTTTTAAACTTTGTATGTCAAAAACCATTAGCTAAATAAAAAGATAGGAGATAGAAGACATTAATACTATGTCAAAAGGACACAGAAGCAGAATGAAAAGCCCTAATGGTCAGAGATGGGACAATTACAGTATCAATGAAAATATTGGCTGCAGTGGTGGGGAAAAAGTAAGTTTACAGGTGTGAGTACCCAAAACACAGAGTTTATTCTTGAATTATTACTCATTAGTTATTGTATTATTTTTCATACAAACAACAGTAAACCTACTTTTGCTTCACCCTGTGAGTTAAACCCATGAGTTCATAATTTAAACCCATGAATTCATAATTAAACTGAAGGGAAAAAATGGGCCATTATTAAAGGATGCTGGTAAACCAATTTATTATTTTGAAAAATGGTAAATAAGGAGAAGAATTCATGCACTTCATCCTACATACACTGGAACTCAAGGTAATCAAATAGTAGATATAGGGAAATTGTACTTTTTATAGAAGTACACTAGCTAATAAATAAAGAAGGGATGTTAGAATTAGAACATCACCATTTTGCAACCCTTAGTGAGTTAACACCATCTAGATATTGATCATCAACACTGGGTGACTAACATTCTAAAAGAGACAACCAGACCTTATGTGCTTTTCAGTGAGAAATTAACCAAATACAGTGGGAAACTCTTCAAATCAAATAATCCAGTTTCTTCAATAAATAAATTAAGAAATGGAAAGGAATCATATAGATTAAAATAATTTAGACACCTAGGAAATAATCATAATATGTCATCCTCTTTTGGATCCTGAGTCAAGAAAGCAATGAAAAAAGACAATTATTTTGAGACAATTGGAAATATGAGCACTGACCTCATATCTATACTAATAATAGAGGAATATGCAAATTGTCCAGAATGCCATCACAGTTAACAGTAATGACCGGACAGCAGGCTGGCAGTCTGCATAGGGCGACCAGGCTGACAAGGGGAGGGAAGTAGTAGGGGGTGACCAGATCAGCAGGGGGGGTCAGTTAGGGGCAATCAGGCTGACAGACACTGGCAGTTAGGAGTGACCAGACTGGCAGGCAGGTGAGCAATTAGAAGCCAGTAGTCCAGGATTGTGAAAGGAATGTCCGACTGCTGGTCTAAGCCCATTCCCTGGAATCTGGCCTAAACTGGCAGTCAGACATCCCTTGAGGGGTCCCTGATTGGAGAGGGTGAAGGCTGGGCTGAGGGGAACCCCCCCATGCACATATTTCATGCACTGGGCCTCTAGTTTGATTATATTAAGACAAGAGTCCTGGTGCATGAAAATTCATGCACTGGAAGGGAAGGGTCCTTCATTCTGGCCTGGCCCCTCTCACAGTTCAGGAGTCCTCAGAGCAGAAGGCGACCTGGTGATCTGGGGAAGGTGATGCCCTCATCACACCTCTGCTGTTGCCACTGCCGACAGTTCAAGTCTCAGCTGGCCCTGGTTACCTGAGCCTTGGGTGGCCCTGGGCAGCTGGGCAACCACCATCCAAGGTTTGCCAGTGTGTCGGACTGGCCCTGGGCAGATGGGCAACTGACATCAAAGGCTTGCCTGCACCTCGGGAAGCCGTCATATGAGGTTGCCTGTGCCTCGGGCCAGCCCTGGGCGGCTGGGAGACTGAGGTGCCTGGGGGACTCGGGAAGCAGGTATGTGGAGTGGCTGTGTGCCTGCTGCCCCAGAGGGGCTGAGGGAACTGGTTGCCACCATCTTGTGCCTGTGAGCACCACCATCTTTGAGGGTGTGACATACAATTAGCATATTACCTCCTTATTGGCTGTGGCTGCCACCATCTTTGCATAGGCATGAGAGTCAATTAGCATATTTCCTCTTTATTAGTTAGGATACTGTAACATTTTAGATGGGATTGTGGTTAAGTATCCTTATCTTATAGAGATACATACTGAAATACTATCAATAAAATCTATTTAATCAAATTTAATTCATCAACATATTATTTGCCTTGAAATATAGGTGGGGAGAAATGGGTGGGGGTAGAGATGAAACAAGATTGGCCATGACTTGAAAATTGAAACTGGTAATAAGCACACAAGGTCTCATTACCCTAATAGTGGTGTGCTAGATCTGTCTAGACCTGCTCACAAGAGCCCATCATTGAATTTTAGGAATTTTGAAATCATGTTGGTAGCTTGAAATGGGCTATGGTGGAAGTATTTATATCAGGAAAATCAACACATGCTACAAGTCAGCTAGCTCTCTCTCCGAGAGCTGGATATTAAAGTTTACCAGCACACTACTGTTATTCTGTCTCTTTTGCAAATGTTTCTTTTCTCATTAGGCAATTATTTCTTGAATACTTACTATATGCCAGGTGCTGAATAAAAACGACATCAGCCCTGCTTGTATTAATTTCCTAAATCTGCCATAACTAACTACCATAAACTAGATGGCTTGAAATAGAAATTTATTGTTTCACAGGAATCTAGAAGTCTGAAATCAAGGTGTTAGCAGGGCTATCTATGCTCCTTCTGAAATCTATAGGGGGATCCTTTCTTGCCTCTTAGTTTCTGGTGGTTGGCTGACAATCTGGTATTCCCTGGTTTGGAGCTGCATTAACTCTAGTCTCTGCCCCTAGCATCACACAGCATTTTCCTAATGTGTCTATGTCTTCACGTGGCCACCTTCTTGTAAGGATACCAGACATATTGGATTAGGGGTCCACCTTACCCCAATGATTCTATCTTTTTTACTATTTATTTTTGTGTGGAAAACAGACATCACATAAAATTGACCATATTAATAGTATATTGTTCAGACAGTTTTGGGGCAAGGGTGTAATTAGGGAGGTGAAGAGACTGAGCAAAAAAGAAATATGAAAAAGAAACAGAACTCAGACATGGACAACTGTATGGTGATTGTAGGGTGGAGAAGGGTGTGTGGAGGTGGAAGAGTGTTTAGGGGGGATAAATGGTGATAGAAAAAATACAATAAAAATAAATGAATAAAACAAAAAAGAAAAATAGTATACTGTTTGGGTAATGTTAAGTACATTCACATTGTACAACAGAACTTCAAAACTTTTTCATCTTGCAAAACTGAAACTGTACACCCATTTTCTCTTTCCCTCAGCCCCTGGAAACCATCATCCTATGTTCTATTTTTGAGTTTGACTACTTTAGATAATCTCATGAGTAGAATTGGATAGCACTTGTCTTTTTTTGTCAATGGTTTATTTCATTAATCATAATATCCTCAAGGTTCATCCATGTTGTAGCATGTGACAGGATTTCCTTCCTTTTGAAGGCTGAATGACATTCTATATCTATATAATACATCTTGTTTATCCATTCATCCATCTATGACCATTGAGTTACTTCTACCTCTTGGCCATTGTGGATAATACTATAACAAATATGGGTGTGCAGATATCTCTTCAAGACCCTGCTTTGAGTTATTTTCTACGTTTTAATATTCCAATAATGAAACTTGTAAAAATATGTAAAGAGATAGGAAAAGGACTATGACTCAGAGAATAAAATGCATGAAAAGCAGAATCAAATTATGTTACAAATGGGATTTTTATGAATAGTATTTAAATCCAAAGTTTAAATAGTCAATATTTTTTTAACAATTAACATATTGCACACCAGTAGTTTTATTGCTAGCTTTACCCAGTAGCCAGATAAGTTTCTATTGAACAAGTACAAGGAACGTTTTACAAAGTATCACACTTTAAAAAGATATTAGCTTGTAAGAATATGAAATAAACAACTTCAAAATGCAATGGGTAGTTCATTTTATGGTGTGCTTTTAACATTTATGTAAAACACTGTATAATATGAAAACACAAGAATGCTCATGATCTGCCTGCAATGTGTTAAGTATCAATTTTATCTACCCATGGAAGCAACTGGAACTAAATGAGATTTTCTAGGTGAACACTGCTTTGTGCAAAATAAATGTAATTGATATAAATATATCAAATAGCAATTTCTCACTTTGTACATAAATCAATTAAAGTATAAATGTATATTCCTCTTATATTCATTACCAAGCACATCTGTTTGTATTCTCTATTATGTGTACAGGAGCAAACACTTGAATGGGACTCCTAAACTCCTAATGTTTCTTTTGATTGTAAACAATGAATTGTAACTAATATCCAATATTTATTTTGTCTCAGTATTTGTAAGGATGTAAATTTAGACACTTTTCAGTTTCAAAGTAATTATTAATAGACACAAAGTAATTAGACTTGAAGTGCCCCTTTTTAGTCAGTATACTAGTAAATTAATATAAAATAGCTGGTGAGTAATAGGGTTGAAATACAATTATTCTTTTCCTCTAATGCATTATAATAGAATAAAACAATTATTAGTTGGTAAGTGGGAAGTTGGATCAAGGAGAAACCTGTGGTCTGTGTTTTAATAGTTGAGGACCAGATCTATGCTTCAGGACTATGAAAATTTGTTACCACAGAGAGTTTTTTCCAAGACTGCACTTAGTTTATATAACTTGGCTCCACATTTGTTAATTTTCAACAAATTATAAGTAGTAATGTGATTATAGAATCTGTACTAGTTTGTTATTCTTGGTCTTCTATCCCTTTAATGTCTATACCTGCCAATCACATGTAAGTCTAGAGAGTACATGAATTTGGTACTAGAATCCATGCTTTCAATTTTTTTCTTTGAATATATTTAATCCACATTCCATTGGTAACCTATTAGGATTTGAAGCTACAAAATGACTGCAGAGATCTAAAGGCTTAATAACTTGTATGTGCAAATATAATTCAGCAGGAGCACACCAAGAACAATCATCCTATCTAATAAAGAGGTAATATGCAAATTTACCATCACTTCAACACACAAGATGGCCGTCCCCATGTGGACACAAGATGGCTATCACAAGATGGTCAGCAGGGGCAGGCAGTTGTGGGCAATCAGGCCAGCAGGGGAGGGCAGTTGAGAGGGACCAGGCCTGCAGGGAAGGGCAGTTGGGAGTGTCCAGGCCAACAGAGAAGGGCAGTTGGGGGTGACCAGACCTGCAGGGGAGAGCAGTTAGGGGGGAACGGACCTGAAGGGGAGGGCAGTTAAGAATGACCAGACCTGGCAGAGGAGAAAATGGCGGCGGAGTAGATGGACGTGTCTGGAGCTTTGTCGCTGGGCAGAGGGAGAGAGAGCGGCTGAGAGTTGCATTGGGAGTGTTTGTTGGCAAGCTAGGAGTCAGTTGTCCTCCAGGGGAAGGCAGAGAACTGCTGGAAGGGGCTCTCCTGGCCAGGCAGCCCCACTGCCACGGGGTTTTTGTCCGCCGGAGCCACCAGCGCGAACGCAGAGCCCGAGCCATCTTGCAGTGGGAGGTGGATGTCTGCGTCGCTCTGAAGCCTTCGGCTGGGCACCCATCGAGCAGCCAGGAACCTGGGGACCCAGAACTTCGCTCTCCAATCGGCGCAGACACGCGGCGGAATCAGAGATCCACAGAGCACACGGAAAGGTCAGATTGCGCCTGACATAAGGGGGAGGTGGATGTCTGCCTAGGTCTGAAAGCTGCTGCTGACGGAGGCACCCACAGAGCAGCCAGGACCAGAGCGCGGCTTCCCAGGCAGCACAGACACGCAGACTGAGGATTCAGAGATCCACACTGCACGAGCGTGCGCACGCGCGCAAGGAAGGGTCAGATTTCGCCTGGGCCAGGGTGCGGTCTCCTACCCCCCACAGGGCAGAGACGCGCACACTGTGGGAGCCGGGCTGCGGGAAAGCTGCCTCTGGAGAGGTCCGAGGAGGTGGTCAGGGCGTGATCCCTGAGTGTGAAGGCAAACCCTCTGAGCTGTTGACAGAGGAGAGCTCCAGAAAACGACTCTTTTTTTTTCTTTTTCTTTTTCTCTGGGGCAGAGGGACAACCTGGGAGTTATTGCAGTGTCCACGCTGCAAAACCCCCACAAACTGGTTTTGGGAACCACAGAGTAGCAGGATCTGAGCACAGCCTAGAGAGGTCCTGTGCTTTGTCTCAGAGATCAATTCCGAAACACTGCCACCCAATGGATGACACACAAATTGACTCTCGCATAACCACAAGAGAATAAAGAGATTAAAACACCAAGAGGGGAACACAGGGAACTGCAATACCTCCCCTACTGGGAAACAGGAGTGCCACGCAGAATAATAGTGGAAGTGAAGGACCATTCTATTTTTCTTCTTTTTTTTCCTTTTTTCTTTTTTCTTTTTCTTAATTTTTAATTCTTTATTTTTCATTTTCACATATTTTAATTAAAAGAATATTTTTTTATTTCTGCCTCAATTGATTTTACCTTTATAATTACTACATTTTTGTTTTAAACTAGTATTATTAATTACTACTAGTACTTTACCGTTTTGGGGAAAAAAAGTGTCATTTTGTTTTCTCTTTATTTTATTTTGGGATTAGAGTTCTACATTCTATTTTCATCTTCCCTTTAGCATAATTTTACTCCAACTCAACTCCACCTTTATGCCAACACTTTCCTCCTAACTTTCCCCATTTTGCTGTCTTGTTTCTCTTTCCCTTTTCCAACTTTAGATTCTCCCTATTTTTCTCTTTACCTGGTTAAAATTTCACCCCATTTATATATCTAATTTCAAATTCACTACTACAAGTCCACACAAACCTCTCCCCTCTTGTCTTCACTAGCCAAAAAGTTGTTTTTTCTCTATGTCCTTTTGTTGCTATTTGCCTGAAAAGTGATTATATCGATTTTTTGAATTTTTTTTGAGAGATTGTTTTAGTTTATTCTACTTGTTTTATTTTGCTTTTTGCTTGCTTTGTTTTCTACCTCTCTTTTCCCTCATCTCCCTCGATGCCAGTTGCTATTTGCAATCTGCATCAATCTCTAGGTACTGGTTGCTGGCCTTTATTGGGATTAGTGACTGTTCTATTGAAGCTGTCTCCTGACATCTATATTTTGTTCCTCTTTTCTCTCTTATACACTTTCTTTTCTCTCTGACTTTTTTCTCTTCCTCTTTCCTTCTCCTTTTTCTCCTTTTTATTTTCTTATTTTATTTTATTTTATTGTTCATTTATTTATCTTTTTTTTCTCACTCTCCCAATTTGATTTTGGCACTTCTTTCTTTTCTTTCTTCCTCATTTTCCTCTTCTTCTTTCTCTATTTACCCCTAATTTGTCCTTCATTGGTGGTCACCTTATTTGTGATTATTAACATCTTGAATACATTTCTACTCAGTGCCTAGTGTGCTGTACCTGGTCGTGTTGTAGTTTGTGCCTTTCAATCAACGTAGGAGAGAGCACTACATAACCAGACACCCAGAGAAGAAAGACCATGGGCAGAAAAAGAAACAGCCCACAAAAGACAGAAAGGCAGGTTTCACCAGAAAAGGAAGTAAACGAAATAGAACCACAAATAAGCCTACCAGAGAAAGAGTTCAGAGAAATTATCATAATGTGGTTGAAAAGAATGGAAGACAAATTTGACAATATGAGTAAGAGCCCAGAGGTAATGAATAAGAACCTAGAGGAGGTGAAGAAGCATGAAGAAGAAATGCAGAAGAAACCAGAGGAGGTGCAGAATAAATAAGAAGAAATGCAGAAGAAACTAGAGGAGGTGCAGAATAAACAAGAAGAAATGAATAATGACATCACTGCTATAAAGAACTCAATAGAAACCATAAAAGTAGACTAGAAGAAGCAGAGGACCGCATCAGTGAGCTAGAAGACACGGTAGGAAAAAATACCCAAGTACAGCAGCTTCTAGAAAAAAAAGTTAAAAAGCAAGAGGAGAGTCTAAGGGAACTTTGGGATAACATGAAACAAAATAACATCCGCATAATTGGGGTTGCAGAAAGAGTGGAAACTGAACAAGGATTAGAGAACGAGTTTGAAGAAATAATGACAGAAAATTTCCCCAATATAGAAAAGAAAAACCCACACAAATCCAAGAATCTCACAGAGTCCCAAGCAAAATGAACCCCAACAAACCGACACCGGGGCACATTATAATTAAATTGGCAAACACTGACGACAAAGTAAGAATCTTAAAAGCAGCCAGAGAGAAACAGAAAGTTACCTACAAAGGAACCTTCATAAGACTAGCTACTGACTTCTCAACAGAAACTCGTCAGGCCAGAAGAGAATGAAATGAAATATACAAAGTCATGCAAAGGAAGGGTCTGAATCCAAGAATACTGTACCCTGCAAGACTCTCAATCAAAATTGAAGGTGAAATCAAAAGCTTCACAGACAAAAAAGGACTAAGGGAATATATTACCACCAAACCAGCAATGCAAGAAATGTTAAAAGGTCTGCTGTAATAAAAAGAAAGAGGCAGCGAAGAAGGAACTCGGGGGTAAGGACTAAAAATGGCAACAGATAAGTACTTATCAATAATAACTTTAAATGTAAACGGATTAAATGCTCCAATCAAAAGACATAGGGTAACCGATTGGATAAGAAAACATGATCCATATATCTGCTGTCTGCAAGAAACCCACCTTAGAAAAAGAGACGCACACAGATTGAGGGTGAAGGCATGGAACATGGTACTTCAGGCAAATGGAAATGAAAAAAAAGCTGGGGTTGCAATACTTATATCTGACAAATTAGATCTCAAAGTGAAGGACATAACAAGAGATAAGGAAGGCCACTTCATAATACTAAAGGGAACAATCCAACAAGAAGAAATAACTCTGGTAAACATATATGCACTCAATATAGGAGCACCTAAATACATAAAAAAACTCTTGGAGGATATTAAGGGAGAGATTGACAGCAATACAATCATAGTAGGAGACTTTAATACCCCACTGTCACCATTGGACAAATCCTCTAAACAAAAAATCAGCAAAGAAACATCAATCCTAAATTACTCACTAGACCAGATGGAATTAATTGACATCTTCAGAACATTTCACCCCAAAGCCACAGAATATACATTCTTCTCCAGGACACATGGGTCATTTTCAAAGATAGATCATATGTTGGGTCATAAGAAAAGTCTCTTCAAATTCAAGAAGATAGAAATCATATCAAGCATTTTCTCAGACCACAGTGGCATAAAACTGGAAATCAACTATAATAAAAACAATGGAAAGAAATCAAACACATGGAGACTAAACAGCATGCTTTTAACAACGACTGGGTAACCAGAGAGAGCAAGGAAGAAATAAAAAACATCATGGCAACAAATGACAATGACAACACAACAATACAAAATTTATGGGACACAGTGAAAGCAGTCTTGAGAGGGAAGTTCATAGCCCTACAAGCCTACTGCAAAAAACAGAAAATAATGGTAATAAATCACCTAAACCTACAACTCGAAGAGCTAGAACGTGAGCAACAAGAAAAGCCCAGTGTACTCAGAAGGAAGGAAATAGTGAAGATCAGAGCGGAGATAAACAACTTGGAGACCAAAGAAACAATTCAAAAGATCAACAAAACTAAGAGCTGGTTCTTTGAAAGAACAAAGAAGATTGATGGACCCCTAGCCAGGCTCACCAAGAAGCAAAGAGAGAAGACCCAAATAAAGAAAATCAGAATGAAAGAGGAGAAATAACAACAGACCCTGTGGAAATACAAAGGATTGTTAAAAAATACTATGAACAACTCTATTCCAACAAATTGGACAACCTGCAAGAAATGGACATTTTCCTAGAAAAATATAACCTCCCAAAACTCAATGACGAGGAAGCCAAACATCTCAATAGTCCAATAACTATAGAAGAAATTGAAGCAGTAATCAAAAAGTTTCCAGCAAATAAAAGCCCGGGTCCAGATGGCTACACAGGAGAGTTTTACCAAACATTCAGGGAAGAATTAAAACCTATCCTCCTCAGACAATTCAAAAACATTCAAGAAGAAGGAACACTTCCAAACACCTTCTATGAAGCCAGCACCACCCTAATACCAAAACCAGATAAAGACAACACAATGAAAGAGAATTATAGGCCAATATCTCTCATGAACATAGATGCCAAAATCCTCAACAAAATTCTAGCAAACTGGATCCAGCAGTACATCAGAAAGATCATACACCATGACCAAGCAGGATTCATCCCAGGAATGCAGGGATGGTTCAATATCCGCAAATCAATAAATGTGATACATCACATAAACAAATTGAGAGATAAAAATCACATAGTCATATCAATTGATGCAGAAAAAGCATTTGACAAAATCCAACATCCTTTCTTGATAAAAACTCTCAGCAAAGTGGGAATAGAAGGATCATACCTCAACATCATAAAAGCCATATATGATAAACCCACAGCTAACATCATACTCAATGGGCAAAAACTAAAACCATTTCCCCTAAGAACAGGAACAAGACAGGGATGCCCACTCTCACCTCTCCTGTTCGACATAGTACTGGAAGTATTAGCCATTGCAATTAGACAAGAAGAATAAATAAAAGGCATCCAAATTGGAAAAGAAGCAGTAAAGCTGTCTTTATTTGCAGATGACATGATATTGTACATAAAAAACCCAAAGGATTCCATTCCAAAACTAATTGACTTAATTAATGAATTCAGCAATGTAGCAGGATACAAAATTAATGCTAAGAAGTCTGTGGCATTTCTATACACTAACAGTGAAATTATAGAAAGAGAAACTAAAAAAGCAATCCCATTTACCATCGCACCAAAAAAATTAAGATACCTAGGAATAAACCTAACTAAAGAGGTAAAAGAGCTTTATGCAGAAAACTACAGGACACTGAAAAAAGAGATAGAGGAAGATGTTAACAGATGGAAGAGCATACCATGCTCATGGATTGGGAGAATCAACATCATTAAAATGTCCATACTACCCAAAGCAATCTACAGATTCAACGCACTACCCATTAAAATACCAATGACATATTTCACAGACCTACAAAGAATTCTTCATAGATTCATCTGGAACAAAAAAAGACCACGGATACCTACAGCAATTCTGAGAAAAAGAATAAAGTAGGTGGGATCTCAATACCAGACTTCAAGCTTTACTACAAAGCAACTGTTCTCAAAACAGCCTGGTACTGGCACAAGAACAGACATATAGATCAATGGAATAGAATAGAGAACCCAGATATCCACCCAAACCACTATGCTCAACTAATATTTGACAAAGGAGGCATGAACATTCAATGGAGCCAAGATAGCCTCTTCAATAAATGGTGTTGGGAAAATTGGACAGATACATGTAAGAAAATGAAACTGGACCACCAACTTACACCAAATAAAACAATAAACTCAAAATGCATACAGGACTTAAACATTAGAAGGGAAACCATAAAAATACTAGAGGAATCCACAGGCAGCACAATCTCAGATATATGCCGAAAGAACTTCTTCACTGATACTGCTCCAAAGGCAATGGAAGCTAAAGAAAAAATAAACAAGTGGGACTACATCAAAATAAAAAGCTTTTGCACAGCAAAAGAAACCATCAACAAAACAACAAGAAAGATCAATGCATGGGAGAACATATTTGCAAATGCTATCACTGATAAAGGTTTAATCTCCAAAATTTACAACCAACTTATACAACTTAATAAAAGGAAGATGAAGGATCCAATAAAAAAATGGGCAACGGACCTAAATAGAACCTTTTCAAAAGATGACAGAAGGAAAGCCAAGAGACACATGAAAACATGTTCAAAGTCATTAATCATCCAAGAGATGCAAATCAAAAAGACAATGCGATACCATCTTACACCTGTCAGAATGGCAATCATCAACAAATCAACAAACGACAAGTGTTGGCGAGGATTCGGAGAAAAAGGAACCCTTGTGCACTGTTGGTGGGAATGCAGACTGGTGCAGCCACTGTGGAGAACAGTATGGAGTTTCCTCAAAAAACTAAAAATGGATCTCCCATTTGACCCTGTAATACCACTCTTAGGAATTTATCCTAAGAAATTACAAACACCAATCAGAAAGGATTTATGCACCCCTATGTTCATAGCAGCACAATTTACAATAGCAACAATTTGGAAACAGCCTAGGTGCCCGTCAGCAGATGAGTGGATCAGAAAACTGTGGTACATCTACACAATGGAATTCTATGCTGCCATTAAAAAGAAGGAATTCTTACCATTTGCAGCAACCTGGTTGGAACTGGAGAGCCTTATGCGTAGCGAAATAAGCCAGTCAATGAAGGAGAAGCATCACATGATCGCACTCATTGGGGGATAATAAAGAACATTATAAACTGATGAACAAAAGGATAGATACAGAGACAGTAAAGCTTCAAACAGACTGAAATTACAGCAGGAAGATCGAAGTTAGGTGAGGTAGATAAGAGATCAATCAAAGGACTTGTATCTATGCATATAATCATAACCAATGAACATAGACACTGGGGGGTTGGGGTATGCCTGGGAGGGAGGGGGGGCAATGGGGAGATATGTATAAAAAATTAATAATAAAAAAAAAGAATGACCAGACCTGTAGGGCAGGGAAGTTAGGGATGACCAGGCCTGCAGGGGAGGACAGTTAGGGGTGACCAGGCCAGCAGGGGATGGCAGTTAAGTGCAATCGGACCAGCAGGAGAGCAGTTAGCATCAATCAGGCTGGCAGAGGAATAGTTAGGGGGTGATCAGGTTGATAGATAGAAGTGGTTAGGGGAAATCAGGCAGGCAGTCAGGCGAGCAGTTGTATCAGGCCTAAACTGGCAGTCGGACATCCCTTGAGGGGTCCCAGATTGGAGAGGGTACAGACTGGGCTGAGGGATACACACCCCCATGCAGGAATTTTGTGCACTGGGCCTCTATTGTTTCTATTACCTCTGTATCAATAACATTGCCAGGGGTCCAGACAATGCTAAAGGCACTCAGTCATTCCCTGCAAGAACAAATGAAGCTGATGGGGAACACATCATGTACTCCTTCAGTTTTTGCCTACTAGTTCACCCTAACCACTGAGGAGTTCTGCCTTCACTGCACAGGTAACAGCAGAATTGAAATAAAAAAGTAAGGTGTATAATTCCATAATATACAATCTGTATATTGTATTTTGTTTTTATCACCCAAGTCAAATATCCTTCCATCCATTCAAAAAAAATTCTTTTTACTATTAGGGCTTAAATTTTAAAAAAGAGTAAGGTATGAAAAATAAAAGTAAAGTGTGGGTGGCAGTATCTAGAGGTTATAGAAGAGAACTGGGGCCCTTGCAAATGTAACCTGGAACAAGCTAGCATATATAATTTTTCTGTATACTGTGCGGTGGAAATTAGCTCTAATTCTTCTCCCAGGGAACAGACTTGCATCTGTGCTTTCTTCTAATAATCTTTGATCATCCATATACTGTAGGAAGTTATGTTTCAGTGGCTATGATTGGGCCACTGGCATAGCTAAGTCTGTAATTACTAGCTGGTAAAATCAGAGCTTGTTTGGAATTGAGCAACCATTTATGTAAACTGTTTCAATATTTTTAGAATGCAAAGTTGCCTTTTTATACTTCTATGAGAATTCTGTGATGAACAAGTAACAGTTAAGAAAAGTAAATTTGTCAGTAAACTAACAAATATGCAAAATGAACAGAACTAGAGCTACAGGCAGGAAAAATGAGTACTCAATGTAGAGAAGGCACACACTTGCTCCATAACCTTTCACAAAGCAGAATGATATGCCTTTACGGGTATTTCCAAATACGGAATACAAAAACTTTAAAAAGTGTTCCTCCAATTAACCACTGAAAATATTATGTGAGGGATAGCTAGCAATAAACCTAAATACAAATCCCAACTAATCCCCTTATATCCTGGCTGTATGATGTTAGGAGAAATGGCAAGATTATTATGACCACCTGACATTTGTAGGCAAATTAGCAGTACACTGCATTGAATGGGATATGGAAGCCAAAAGCCTGTTTGAACATCTTTGCTATCTGCAGTTACCAAGATAAAATGTCTCCAATTTGCACAGGAACACAAGGATTGGACAGTAGAGCATTGGAAAAAAGTCATGTGGTCCAATGAGTCACATTTCCAGTTGCATCATACAGATAGCAGAGTGAGAATTTCATGGAAACAGCATGAAAGCATGCACCCCACATGCATGAGTACAACCCTTCAAGTTGGTGGGAGCAGTGTTATGGTGTGCAGCATGATTTGAGCCCTTTAATTCATGTGGAACAATGTCTGAATAGCACAATGTTCCTAAGTATCGTTGCTGATCAAGTTCTTCCTATCATGTTGATGGCATAATGCAATGGAGGTGGCTTCTTCCAACAAGACAACGCACCATGTCATGGTGCTCGTATTGTGCAGGAGTGGTTTCAAGAACATGAGGGAGACTACCTTGCTTACATGGCCCCATAATCACCAGATCTCAATCCAATTGAGCATTTCTGGGATGAAGTTAAGAGCCATCAGGCAGCTGGTTCCACAACCATTAAATCTCACAGAACTGGACAGTGCTATTCATCATGCATGATTCTTCACATCACCCTTCAACATCTCATGGAGTCAATGCCAAGAAGAATCACCGCAGTATTGAAGGCAAAAGGTGTCCCAATGAAGTACTGATGGGGTGGTCATAATAATATGGCCACTCAGTGTATTTAACCTCTATGGTTATCAGAAAATTCATTTAAAAAAAAGACTTCCTAAACACATTACATGACTGTTGTGAAAATAAAATAGCAAGAAGAACATTTAGCACCACCCTTGGTACAGTAATAGCACTTAATTAATGCTTGGTGGTAATAATCCTATGAAATAAAAGGCTAATATGCAAATAGACCGAGTGGCAGAACTGAACAACCAAACAACCAATTGCTATAACGTGTGTTGACCACCAGGGGCCATGCATGGAACATGGCAGGCATCAGCAGCTCTGCCACAGAACATGGCGAGCATTGGCCACAACAGGATGGTGGACCAGGTGAGCGAGGGCGCCAGAGTAAGGTGGGGTGCCAATTGCTGTCATTGGGGCAAGGCTCTAGTGGTTACTGAAAATTCTTTGATCCCATGTACCATGGTCCTACCCGGTGCTTGCACCCGTTGCTGGCACCTGCCACAGGCCCTGATCGCTCAGTGCCATCAGCAGTTGCGAGCAGTGGCTGCCGGTCCCAATTATCCCTCAGGGCTTCAGGGCAGCAGCCACTGCTCGCACTGACAGCTTCAGCCCCACTTGCACCTGCTGCTGGCACTGTCCCCAGTCACTCCATGCTGTCACCGGTGCCAGCAGGACCAGCACCGTCAGCATGTGGGAGCGGTGGCGGCAGGAGTGGGGCTGTGGGGCAGGCGGAGGACTGTGGGAAGGGGACCATAGCAGGAGGGTCCAGGAGTGGGTACAGTGGATGGGCTGAGGCCTGCCCCTGTGCGCACTACAGTTTTGTTGCCCACAGTTCCTTTCAAGGTGCATAAATTCATACACTGGACCCCTAGTAATGATAATAATTCCTGTTACTGAAGTAACTACATTTTCTGGGCTCTCCAGGAGAGAAGAATGATTCATTTGCCTATATCCACTCTCATCCCTATCCAACTGCTAATCACAATTATATGGCAGAGGTAATGAAGTGAATTATTTCATGCTGAAATGAGAAACTGATACTACTCCTTGAGGTTGAGAAAGGCTATTCTCAAATGGTATGCTATTTTTCTTCCCTCCATAATACCCTTGAAATGGTACAGTTCATGAGATTAAAGAAAATACATAAACAACAAGCTAATTATTTCCAAAGGAAATGAATACTCATATAATTTAATGCAGGTGGTGCTTAATAAACAATCCTTTCACTAAGTAAACAAAAGAGGAAAACTGTGAGTAATTTACAGGTATCGCAGTGAAACTGCTTATGGTGCCTTATGCATGTCTGTCTTAAGACCTATATTCTGCTTTACTGTTCACCATTCAGATATGTGTCATTGGAAGAGTCCAGTAACACAAACATGAAAATATCCTTAATTAAGTGCATATGTGTAGATCCTGCATTTTGCTTAGACAGGTGGATGAAAAATAATCAGAGTCACTTGTTTATGCATTTGGGCAGCTGTGCTGTTGGACCAATGCCACCCTGATTCCCCACTGAAACAAAGGAAGCAAACTCTGTTTTCAAGAAAATAATGCCTAACACTTTGGCCAAACAGTTGTTTTCAAATGTTATCTGCCTTAAAGAACACTGTCGTCATTATGAATATATGATTAAACAACATTTGGAAAAATTACCTGTGGGCATGTGAGATGTTTAACTTTTCTCATTTTAAGACACCAGTACTGTGGTGATGTACTTAGACTTTAAAGGGCACTGCCTGACATTTGGTCTTTGGTGGATTTAACAGGCTCCTTGTAAGCTTAAAGGTTTTGCCTGGTTAAACTGGATTTTATCACAGAGGCTATTTGCAAGTTTATGCTCCAACTCACAGAAATGTCAGTGTTTGCCTTTGCTCTGAACTGAGCATAGTAACTCAAGAATTGTCCCTGCGTGGCTCATACAGAAGAGGATCCTTGGTTTTATTTGGGTTTATGTTCTTAACTGCCCACAAACAACCTATGGAAACATTCGTTTTCACTAAGGGTGTTATAGGCTTCTAGAAGGCCTAGCAATATAGCCTTTTGAGAAAGACCAAATTCTCATAACTCTCAGCCATATTGTAAACTGCCAATGTCTTTTCCTTTATTTTTTTTTCCCGGAGGGAAAAAAAATAACCACCCAGGTTTTGTTAATAAGCTTAAGAAATACATTTTCTCTGGACTTTGTAGAAATAAAATAACTATCTCATTTGATATGGGAAGTTGAACCTCAGCTGGGCTTGCACTACAGCTTGGCAGGCCTCTTGTTGACTCCCTCTGGAATTTTTTAGAACAGTTGTTCTAAATCCAAACTTTCCATTGCTCTCAAGTCCCCAGTTCTATCCCAACTGTCTGTCCTCTCACAGATGACCTCACCACCTCCTTCACTGCAAAGGCTGTTGCCACGTAGGTTCCCTCCTTCCCCAACTGAATCATGCACAGTGCTTTTGCTGTATTCTGCCACAACTCCTCTGTCTCAAAGAATGCCACATCTCACTTTTTCCTTGTCAATGCTATGTATTCTATTTGGACACTTGATCCCATCCCCTCTCCACTCCTGAGAGAAACTGTTCTATCAGATATTTTGAGTGGCTCCTTTCCCATGGTCTATAAACACATTCAGGGCTCCTCTGAATTTGACCCAAGTTACCATCCTATTTCTCACCTTCCTTTCACAAGTCAAACTTCTCACAAATGTACTCACTGCTCACTGACTCCTTTCTCAGCATTAATTCACTCCCTAACCCCTTGCAATCCAGCTTCCACACCACCACTGTATTATACTCTATTGAAAGTGCTATCTTAAAAGTTAGCAATGACCTAATAACTGGCACATTAAATGTCACTTTCTTAGAATTCATCCTGCTTGACCTAGTTATAGCACTTACCAATGTTGATCACTTCATCCTTTTTAAAACTGCTTGCCTTCAGTGAAATTACCCTGATTGTTCTATCTCTTTGACTACTTCTGCTTTGTCTCCCTTGTTAACTATTTTTCCTCCATTCCTTAAATGTAAGCATTCCTCCTATGTCCTTATTCATGGTCCTCATCTTTTCCATTCTCTCTCTTTTGATGGACTTACCAATTCCAGATTCAATTACCTTCTCCTATGTAGATAGAAACCTAATTAACCCCTATCATTCATTCATGGATCCATCTATCAATTATTTACTGAATGCACAGCACATAAGTAGAGTGATTATACAATTTGTCATTCTAATTGGGACATTTCGAGTGTGAAGGGAGGCACTATTAATACTCACATCAGAGCTACAGGTATAAACCCAGATTGTCCTGGGAAAATTGAGACATACGTTAACCCCAAGAATAAGGTATCCTGCCAGGTATTGTGAAGCTATAAAAGTAAATCATAAACACATCCTGCCATCAAAGAGCATTAAGTCTAATAGACTGATGAGATAGAAACATAAATAAACAGAATGTTATCAGAAAGTTATATATATCCTGAGACGGGTCCAGATAAAATATACTGAATTTTCAAGGTAAGAGGAGGTTTATTTTCATCATGAAAAAAATCAGGAAAGGCTTAGTGAAAATAGCATTCAAATAGCCCCTGGACATATGAATAAGGTGATAGGTGGAATTTTCAAGTGAAAAGAACCATATGAGTAAGGCCCCATTCATGGTTCTTCAGTTCATGTGCTACAACGAAGTATCACATCTAAGGGAAACTGTTCACATTGTTGATATCCTGATTATTTGAAAATGTTCATATTTTAATAACTTTCCTGTTACTCCAAAGATGAGTGACATGTGTTAATTACAAAAATTTTCTAGTATATGGCAGAAAAATACTATTTTCGAACAGTCAGTACATTGTAACAATTTTCTGACAGATGGAATTTAAGTGTTTTGAGGAAGAAACATCTTTATCTGTTTAACCCCATAAGAGCTAGAGATGATGAGTATGTGCAAAGGCATAAAAGAGAAAATTATGAAGCATAAATAGGACAAAGAGAATATATTACTCTGACTAAAGTATAAGGTGCATGAGAAGATCCACAAAAAAATTGGAAAATTAGATTCAGACCAGACTGTGGAGAACCATGAGTGTCAACATTAAAAAAATCAGACTCTAGTCAATAAGCATGGGTAAAAATGGTTTCAAGAAATTTTCTTAAGAAAAGAAAAATAAATAATCTCAAAAGGCAAGGACTGGAAGTGGGGAAACCAGTAAAAAGGTTATTGACATTCTGGTGCAGGCCAACATTTCCCAAAGTAGTTCTATAGAACTAACTCTGTCTTCTGGATTGTAATGACAACACCAGACAACAGGAGAGTAGAACTCCCTGAGTGACATACAAATGTTTCATATTTACATGCCTCAAATCAAATCCATTATATTTCCTCTCAAAACTATTTTCTCTGTAGGAGGAAGAAAGGAAATATGTGATTTCTCCTTTTTAAGGAGACTTCCTGGAAGTATCACATAACATATCTCTTTTTATCTCATTAACCAGAACTTAGTCATGTGAACACATGCAAGGAAAACTGAGAAATCACGTCTCTTAGTTGAGGGACAATATGCCCAGCTAAGAAATAGTTTTTTTTATTAAGAAGGGTAATGGCAAGAGGAAGAGGAAGGAAGAGAAGGAAGAAGAGGGGAATGAATATTGGGAGGTGATAAGCAATGTCTGCCACAGAGGGTGAATGAAATCTCTGAGATTGAGTGAGAAAGCAAGGGAAAGGAAGATGTATCAAGGATGGCAAGATCTCCATCCCAGGTGTTTGGGAGAAGAATTTTCTCTTATTTGTCACTGAACCTTTCCCAAATATCCTCCTGAGTAGATATATGTATTTTAAACTACAGCTTTAAAATATTTCACCATTTGGAGCAACTCAGAAGACAGTAACATAATCCCACTAGCAAATTTCATTATAGCTCCACATATAATTCAGAACCAGCAAAGAGCCATTTGGAGGCCTGACTACATTAGCAGGACATCACCAGACCTTCAACGAGATTTTATCATACAATAACCCTGTTTTATTATGATCGTGCCTTGAAATAATATTTTCAAAGAGTTCAAACACCTTATAGCTTCTTATAATTGTTCATTTATTACACATAATAGGTACATGAGCTACATAAAAGATAAATAATTTAATACTTATTTTATTGATAGGATCAGGAATAAATTGATACTCATGGTCATGAAGATTCTCAGATGGTTTCAAGCACCAAGTTCTCCTCTAGGCTTTTTAGCAAGCAAGCTTGTTTCGCCCACGCAGGTTGGTGACCCCCCAGTTTCCATTCTATTACCTCTCAAAAGGGGTCTGGGTGCACATTGTTAGCCATGAATACGACTGAGATTAAACCTAGATCCCTCAACATACCCAGTATACATCTACATGGGCAAAATAAGATTATTTAAAACAGATTTTTGTGTTTTCCCCAAAAGAACTCCCTATTTGTACAGACCAAGCACCCAAAAATATATCCAAAAGATGCAGCTGGACTATTCGACAACCCAGACCAAGATGGAGAGACATCTTGGAAAGGGACCTTCTCTATTCCACACTTGATCAGCAGATATGGGAAGAAAGGACAACAGGGAGTAAGAAAGGGACAGGGAGTAAAAAAAAAAAAAAGCTTATTTCTTTTATTTTTATTTGCTTTGCTTAGCTTTGGGATTTTTTAAAAAATATACTGGACCTAAACAATATTTTAATGAGGCACCTCAGTACTTAAAGTCCTTTGAACTCCATGTAACCTTTCTGTGCCTCTTCTGTTAAGCATGTTGGCCAAGCTCACATACCAGACCAGTGACATAGTCATCAGGAGGCCACAAGTTCCTAGTTTCATGTCTTAAATAAGTCAAGTACAGAAAAGAGGGAAAAACTGGGTCAGAGAAACAAAGCTGGCCTGAAAAAAATGTTTTGAAATAAAGTCAGTTACACAAAGATATGACATTTCTCATCTTAACAGAAAAACAAGTTAGGGTTCTAACATCTTTCTTTTCCAATGGATATATAGAGGCACTTGTCAATGCTGAGAAGGTCAAAATGATTGGTCTAGTATCATTGTCAATTCTTTTATCTGATAGAGCTCCATTTCTTCTAAAATTTATGTAGAGTTAGGGAAACAAACAAGTTAACTAATTGGCTAATACAATACAGCTATAAAAAGAGCCTACTAAGTAAAAAGGGTGTATGTGCTAAGTAAATCCTGCTTAACAGCAAAGACAGATTTTTTAAATATTAGTTATTCATATCTGTCATTTAAATTCTTGGTCATCTAAATTGTTTTTCACCAATGTCTTCTCTTCTGTCCTTAACTTTAGGTTCCTAAATTTGTTCTCTGGCTGTGTGAGCTACCATAATCATCTCATAATTCATGGTGCCTCATTCAAAATTATTATTTGAACCTTGGCTTTCTGGCCCAGATTATCAATTCTTCTTATTCCCTTCTCTCTCTCTCTCTCTCTCTCTCCCTCCCTCCCTCCCTCCCTCCTTCCCTCCCTTCCTCCCTCCCTCCCTCCTTCTCTCTCTCCCTTTTTTCTCTAAAACACACACACACAAAGGGGGAACTTAGGCAGATTAGGCAGTTTCCAGTGCTTTCCATCAGGCACCTGGGGAATATGGAAAAAGTCCAATTTTTTTCATACTTCTAAGACTAAAGCATTGTGAATAAAAATTCAGTGATTGAGCCTTACTCAATGCAAAATTGACTAAAGCTAAGGCACAGTTGCTGGAAGGACTATGAATATATCTATTTGACTCTGATTCTCCACTCCCCAATTAAATTCTCTGAAATCTAGGGGACTCCAGCAAACTTCCAGGTTTTCTCCTATAGGTTTTCTTCTTTTTCAGAGACCGGGACTCACAACTGGCCTGGGGTGTGAGAGCAGGGACTACTGATAAATATTCCAGATTCCTCTCCACCAGCCAGAGAGCCCCTTTGGAGTGCTATGCAGCATTCCCAGGTGTTATATATCATGGGTATAACATCACTGCATGCCAGGACATGGAGAATGAAGGCATGCTGCTGATAAAACTATAACCCTGGAGTGTCACCTCTTTAGAAATGGCCCAATATTCCAGGAAAAGGAAGTAGCCTGCATCTGACCCATGAAGACCCTGCCTACCACTCCCCAGACCAGGCCCACCCCAACAACTCTAGATCAGAAACTTGAGTACTAGCCTCCCACACCCACCTCAGGAGCTATGGACCAGAAGCAGAGTCAGAGAGCTTGCACATCACAGAACTTGTCAAATACTCAGGTAACCCTGGAAAGGCTTGGCCTTGCTCACTCCAAGGAAGTGGTTTCCTTTCTCTCTAAGCACTTGCTCAATGTTACCCACCATCACTATCCCTAGTGTTCTCCAATCAGTCATTTATGTTTGCTCTCATCACCTAGAACCTGGACTCTTGGCTCTACACCCCGATGTCAACACCCATATTTCTCTCTTCCATTTTGGTGATATGTTGGGCTCCCTTCCAAGACTAGAGGGGTGGAGGGACTCACACAGCCATGAACACAGTGGGAGGAGTGACTTAAATTTCATCCAGTTTTCAACTTTGCTTATTTCGTTTGTTTGTTCTTCCAAAATTGAAATTGAGTATTTAATTTTGATTACAAAAGAACTATATGCTCGATGTGGATTTTTTTTAAAGGGAGCCAATACAGAATGGTAAAAGATGAAATAAATTAGTTACAATTTAACCACCCAGATGATACCCTTTTCAGTCTCAGGTAACAATCTCCTGACCAAGCCTTAAGGCAACTACCCCACCCATCCAAGTTGTGTCATGCTGATACTCCCTGAAATTAGATTTGGTCCACTCGGCACAGAATGAAATCTGGAACTTTGGTCATGAACTGGATGAGAATACTAGAAATGCTCTCGCTCATTGCACGCTGGCCACCAGGTGTATAGATGAGTCCATCATCCTCATCAGTGTTTTAAAGCCTACAAGCCATATTGGACACCTGGAACAGACACAAGCAATATATTAAGGAAAGACTTAAAACAACTGACCTGGATCTCCTCAATCCTTCTGAGAGCAAGCTCATTCAGACATCAATTTGAGACACTTTAACAGTTTTTGAGAGATTGAGATATGTGTGTGGTATGTGTGGGTAGATGTGACTACATCCCCCCAACCCCCCACACACACATATAAACACAACAGATATTTATATGTAAAGTGGCTTACTGCCCAACTTATTTTAGACTGGATGATTTTTAGAGAATTTCTCATGTGTCTAATTTGAATTTAATCTCTTCAAATAGATGTTTTCATTTTTAAAAACAATTATTTGTCTATGACAAGACATTTAAATTTCAAAGTTTTCAAAACTTTATTCGTTTGAAAACCAAGACTACTTTTAGTGTACCAAGATAGCAATCAATTTTAAGTTGCTTTCTTTACACGCCCTCCATCTACTCAAGTCTAAAAAAAGTTTAATTTTCAGTTTATGATTCTAGAGTAAGGGAAGAGCTCCACCTTATGGTAATGTTTTAAAGTACACCAAAAAAATGCCACTAAGTACAGTCTAAACCCATTTTCTATCCTCCCTCTCTCTCACTCCACCTACAAGATTTTGAGAATTGTCTTCCTAGAAACTCATAAAGGAAAGGGGCCCTGCCGGTGTGGCTCAATGGTTGAGTATAGACCTATGAACCAGGAAATTCGGGTTTGATTCCTGGTCAGGGCACAAGCTCAGTGTTGCAGGCTCAATCCCCAGTGTACAGTATGCAGGAGACAGCTAATCAATGATTCTCTCTTATCATTGATGTTTCTATTTCCCTCTCTCTTCCTCTATGAAGTCAATCAAAACATTTTTTAAAAAGAAAAGGGACAAGCACTGGTCGGAGTGGCTCAGCATGTTGGAGCATTGTCCTATATACCAAAAGGTGATGGGTTGAATTCCTGATCAGGGAACATACCCAAGTTTTGGGTTTGATCCACGATTGGGGCAATTATGGAAGGCAACCAATCAATGTTTCTCTCTCACATTAGTGTTTCTTTCTCCCTTCCTATGTCTCTAAAAAAATCAATAAAAACATATCCTTGGATGAGGATTTTTTTAAAAAAAAAGAGGGAGAGAAGGAGGGAAGGTGGAAAGAGGGAAAGGGAAGTGGAGGGGAGGGAAGGGAAGAAAAGGGGAGGGGAAGAGAGGGAAAAGAGAAAGATGACAAAAAAATGTAGACCACCTAATCCAACAGACTGCCAAATTTCTTCCATATATGCTCAAAATGCAAGAATGACCAAAGTTGAGTTAAGATGAAACAAAACCATTTGGTTATTAGACTGGTATTTTGGATTACATAAGAAGCTACCCCTAAATCAGTAAAACAAAAACTGGAACCTTTTGTACTTGATCCCAAACATAATACTAATAGATAACAATTATTGAGTAGTTATTATTTATCATATTAGATGATACACATATACTAATTTAATACTTACAAAACCCTATAAGGTAGGTAAGATTATGAACTTCATTTTGCAGATGAACAAAGTGAGGCTTAAAGAAGTTACATAAATTGCTTGAAGACATACTGCAAATGAGTGAAGCCAGGTCTTGAAGCTCCTTAGTCCAGACTCTGTACCTACCATGCCACCATGCTACCTCTTTTGGTAGCTCAAATTTGATATAGTCTCTCTCAAAATATATAACTTGAGGCCATGGTTCTATGCACATTTTTTCTCAAAATAGGCAAAGGCAAGATAAGACTCCTCACATGGACATCATAGATTTGTAATTCTTTGGCTTACCTCCTATGTTCCTTCCCTACTCTGGCAATCATTCTGTTTGTGATTCTGACTATAATGTATTGTAGCAGAGTGTCACAGACTGAATATCTTTGCCCCTCTAAAATTTATACATTGAAACCTAATCCCTAATGTGACAATATTTGGAGGTGGAGCCTTCAGGGGGTACTTAGATCATAATGGGGGAGGTCTCATGAATGGAATTCATGTCCTCCTTTGTACCTTCCACCATGTGAGGATCCAGCAAGAAAGACAGAATTCAGTGAATGAGGAAACAGGCCCTCAGTAGACACTGGATCTGCTAGCATCTTGATCTTGGACTTCCCTGTCCAAGATATTTTTTAAATAATGTACTACCCTCAAAAAGGAGTAACCAGTATGTACATTTTCCAAGTAGATGACAAAAAAGAATGGATATATAAATGTTTGCCCTTTAAGTCACCCAATCTATGGTATTTTGTCTATAGCAGCCTGAATGGACCATAATACTGAGACCCTAGATTCTGTTTATCTTGGCTTTCTCCTCACCCACCCTTTTAAGGCCCCTCAAACATCATTCATTTAAAATCATGTTGAAAATGACACATTTAATGAACTAACAAGAAAAAGAGACAGACTCATAGAGAACAAGCTGATAGTTGTTTGAAGGGGGAGCTGGGAGAGGGGAGGTGGAGGGATTGAGCAAAAAATAAAATAAAAAGATTTAAAAAAACTGATGGACAGAGACAACAATATGGTGATTGCCAATGGGAGAGGGAGGGAAAAAAGAAAATGATACATTTCTAAAAATCCACCAATGTCAATACAACTGAAATTAGAATTTTTCATAAAGCATTTATTTCTGGGGAAAAAATGGTCTGGCACTATTTCTTTTTTTTCCTCAAATGTAATGGGTGATACTGATTAGTAGTATCATATAGGTTTTAGGTGTAGATTCTATGATACAAGATCTTTATATTGCACTGTGTGCCCATCACCCAAAGTCAAATCTTTTTCCTTCACCATATATTAGGCCCACACTGTTTTCTTAAGTTGGTAAAATCTATGGGATTTTTTTTTTTAGCTTAAGCAAGCACTGGTTCTCATGGAAAACCTGAAATAGTATTTTTATAGTACTTTCAACATTAATACTGTAGCCATTTTCCACTAAGGAAAAAAAACATTTTTTATTCATTCATCCAAAAAATGTATAAAACTCTTACTACTACTATGCTCTTGGAATACAATAATGATAATTGGGAAACATTGCTCTATGCCCTGATGAAACTTATAATTGTGAATATTATTAAAGACATAAAAGAAAGGAGATGACTCTGACCCAGGGATGCCTTCTAGAGATATGTTTTAAATAATGTACTACCTTCAAACAAGAGTAACCAGTATATACATTCTCCAAGTAGATGACAAAAAAGTAAATTTTTGAAAAGTCTGTCCAGGGAGACAAAATGGTGGCAGAATAGATGGATGTGTTCCAAGCCTTGCCCTGGAACAGATAGAATGAGCAACTAAATCGAATAACATCCACCCCAAAATGGAGAAGTAGACACAGCTGGTGAGACAATCTGCAGCCAGGAAGGGCAGAGGAATCCTGGAGAATGATAAAATCAAGGAGAGAACTGTGAGACCTCCGAGCCTAGAGGGTCAGAGGGAAAACACACAGTACTGAAGCCATGTCCCTTGGGACAGGCACAGCGTCTGACTGTGGAAAGGACGTCTGCAGGACTGCTGGTGGCAGGGGATTCTAGATCTGGGTTCACAGTCATGAGATACTGAGCCCAGAGTGGGCAGCCTGGACAGCTGCCCAGACCACACCATGCTGGAAAGAGAGGGATTCACAGAGGTGCAGCTCTTTCCCCTATTTTTGGTCTTTGCTTTTGTTCACTGAACCTAGTTCATAGGACCTTTCGGATACGGATACTCACATGTGGCTAAGGTGCAGGAGGAGGTGCAGACTTGTGGAGTCAGAGGAGAGGCTGAGGTGAGAAGAAGGCCCAGGAGAGGTGGCCATAACTATGGCGCTGAGTCATACCTAATGCACAGGACCTACGTAGCCATTTTCTCCTGAAGAAATAGCCCCTCCTTGCAGTCTCTAGGCAACCAATACAGCCACACACAGAATATATCCTAGGTGGCACAAAGGATTAAAAACAAATCTGAATAGTCTTAGAGAGTCCACAGGGACTAACAGGAGACTGAAAAGCCACAGGCAGTACAGAAGACTGGGATCTCAAACCAGCCAAAGGAATGACACTTAACCTGTTCATTTTTATTTTATTTTATTTTATTTTATTATTATTTTGCTACCTCTCTCTTTTTTCTTTTTCTTTTTCTTTTGTTTTTATACTTTCTATTTCTTTTTGGATTATTTTTCCATCATTCTAATTTATTTTAATTTTTATCCTATTTTTAATCAATTTTTTAAAAAGTTATCATTATTTTCTATTTTCTTCTCTTTCTCTTTCTTCTTACCCACTCAACCTCTTTCTATTTCCTCTATACTGAACTGAGGTCTTCCCCATATTCATCCAATTCTTAACCTCACTTTCTGTATATAAGATTCTGCCCCCATCCTCTTTACTGGGTATTTGGTGTTTGTATGTTTTGATTTCCCTGTTTGTTTTCTGGTGTTTTCTCCATATATATATATATATATATATATATATATATATATATATATATATATATTTTTCTTTTTTCTTCTTTTTTTTGTCTTTTTCTTTTCTCTCATACCATTTTTTCCCTCTTCGATATCATTTGAGTTTGCTTTTCTCTCCCCTAATTCTTTTTTCTCGGTGGTCACTTATATTGGGGTTATCAGTGTCTTGAGTACATTTGTGTTTTGTTCCCTTTGTATCAGGTCTTGTCGAGGTGAATTTTTTCCTGTTTGGCCAATGTGCTAGAAAGTAAGCCACATAACCAGACACCTGGAGAGGAGACTCTACCCATGAACGGGTCAATAACACTCCAGACCCAACTACAGAGGCAGGAAAAAGGCAGCAGTGAGGGAGAAAGCATGAATGAGTGAGTGAACAAAAGAGGAGTGTGTGATCATGTGAGGTGTGTGTGTACGTGTGTGTGACTGAAGCACAGATAGATCCTGCAGGACCTTCTGGGGCAGGCTAACCAGGCTCACCTAACTAAGCAGCCTCTGCTACCATTGCAAACAATACCAGAGGCCAGTTCTTCCTCAGAGGCATCACCTTTTGAAGGGGAGAGCTGCTGTGACTGGGAGCCCAGTCTAACTTCCACCCAGGGTTCCCTCAGGACTCTACAGCCACCCCTGCCAGGGACCTGCTAACTCGACTGTGGTTCCATGGTCACTGAGATTCCAACCACACAGGATGCAGGCTCCTGTGAGTTCCAAAGTGCACTCCCTTCTGACTAGGCAAACACTTTAGCCCAGGGCACTGCGACCACACAAGCAGCAGACACATGAGCAGCCCATTCCCATATGAGGAGCAACAGGCCTATGAGCAGCCTGCCCCAGGCCGAGGAGCGGCAGCCTCATGTGGCCTGCCCCCGTCAAAGGAGCCACAGCTGTGCAAGAAGCCGCACCCCTGTCTGAGGAGCAGTAGCTTTGCATGTAGCCCACCCCGGTCTGAGGAGCAGCAGCCATGTGAGCAGCCTACCTTTGTCCAAGGAGCAGCAACTGAGCAAGCAGCCCATCCCAGTCCAAGGAACATCCCACCCAAGACCAAGGAGCAGCATCCCCATGTAGCCCACCCCATCTAAGGAGCAGCATCCGAATGCAGCCTGCACTCATCCAAGGAGAAGCAACCACTTGAGCAGCCCACCCCTGTCCAAGGAGCAGCAGCAGCATGAGCATCCTGCCCCTGTCCCAAGGACAGCAGCCAGACACAACCCGTACCTGTACAAGGAGCAGCAACTGTGCAACCAGCCATGCAAACAGCCCATCCCCATCCGAGGAGCAGCAGCTCTGTGAGCAGCCTGCCCATGTCTGAGGAGCGGCAGCCCTGTGTAGCCCACTCCCGTCTGAGGAGCAGAAGCCACGCCAGCAGCCTGCCCCATCCGGGAACAGTACCTGTGTGAACAGCCTACCACTGTATGAGGAGCAGCAGCCCTGCGAGCAATCTGCCACTCTCCAAGGAGCAGTAGCTTCAGGAACAGCCTGCCCCCATCCAAGGAGCAGCAGCCCCAATGAGCAGCCCATCCCCTTCCAAGGAGCAGAAGCTCGCAGGCAGCCCACCCATCCCAGAAGTGGCAGCAGCCTTGTGAGCAGCCCACCCCAGTCCGAGGAGCAGCAGCTGCACGAGCAGACTCCCCCCACCAGCTACAAGAGCCAACATTGCTGAGAACAGTGCCCACTAGAGGAGCCACCACCAACTGAGGAGCAGCCTCTGCCATGACCACCTGAGGAGCAGCCACTGCCACCAAAAGAGCAGCCCCTGCATGACTCGACACGTAGATCCTTTGGGGAGAGCAAAAATAGGTAGACAGAGAAACCCCCGAAGGAAAGAATAGGAGGAATTGCCAGAAAACCAGCTAAGTAAAATGGAGGCATGCAATATGTCACAAAAAGAATTCAGAATAAGGGTCATTCAGTTCATAAACCAGATACATTAAGTAATTAACAACTTATATAATAATTAAGAACAAATAAACCATGATACCGCTGCAATAAAAAAAAATACCATGGAGATCTCGGAGGCAAGATGGCGAACAGCAGGAAGGTAGGGAGGGAGAGTATGTGAGAGAGCGATAGAGGTGTGCGTGGACATGTGTGGGTGGGTGTTTGAGTGAAATAGGGATAGGTAGATCCTGCAGTTCTTCCAAGGGGCTGCCAATCCAGGCATTCTTGGATGGCAAAACTCCGTGGCTACCGCAAACACTCTGGGGAGGACAACAGCAGCACAGAGATCATGCCATCTTGAAGAAGAGAACTGCTTGGGACTAGGATCCTACACTCGCCATCACCCAGTCTGGTCTCAGAAGCAAACCAGGACCCTACAGCCGCTCTGGTAGAAGAATTGCCACCACAGCTGCAGACCCAGGGACACCAGGACTCCAGGCACCCGGCTGCAGATTTCTGTGAGTCACAAAGCCAACCCCACACCCAGCCGCACCCGCAGCAGCCACATAGAAACTACCAGACCCCAGTCACACAATAAAGCTTTCTGCACATACAAAACAGTGGTGACTCTGCCTGACTTTGAGCCTTGGTGTCAGACATGGAAAGTTTGTTTTTCACGAATAGGCTCCATGCTCAGACAGGGAGACTGAGCAGAATTCCAGCCTAGCTGCTCTTCTCTAGGGAGCTGGTCTTCTGCAACCAGATCCCCCGCCCATGCAGGGCAGGGAAACAGTGCTGAACTTGAGCCCGGTCTTGCAAAATCAGGGAATTTGTTTCCTGTGTATCGCCTCCACGCCCAGGCAGGAAGGCAGTCCTTAATGTGAGCACAAAGGCACGAACTTGGGGAGATTGTTTTCTGCAACCAGATCCTATGCCCACGTAGGGAGAAAGCACTGAATTTGAGCCTGGGGGTGCAAACCCAGGGAGTTAGTTTCCCATAACCAAACCCTGCACCTTTGCAGAGACGCTGAGGTGAATTTGAGCCTGAATGTGCAGTCTCAGGGAGTTTGTACTCCAAGACCAAACCCTGTGCCCACACAGGAAGGCAGCACTGAATTTGAGCCTGGGTACATGGACACAGGGAGTTTGTTTTCCACAGTGCACACTCATGTGACCAGATACCACACCCACACTAAGGGATAGTCCCACCTGACATGGATTCAGGGCAAGTGCGCACAGAAGACTGTTTACCGCAGGGCAGAAGAGGACCTCCTATCAACACAGTGTGACTGAGCAACCTGATCTCCTGGGCAGATGGGGGACCCTAAATCTCCACACAAGAGGCAGCATTGACCACCAGTGACTAGATTTCATTCCTCATTACATGCGCCTTAGATCTCTGATTCCCAGTACATTCACACTAAGAGCCAGTGAGTCCAAATCTAGGCGCATGTGCACACAAGGACCTGATTCCTAATGAGAGGTAGCACCAAGAAACAGAGACTCTGATACTAGATTCTCAGCATGGACACAGGGAGCCTCTGACTCCTGACACACAATAGGGGACTTTGATTTTTGGCACATACCAGTAGGTTCTCTGTTTCAAAGTGGCATAGGCAGATTCCCTGATTCTAGGTGCACACAGGAGGACACACTAAGCGCTGGTGGCTCTGACCCAGGGCAAGCATGGTTCCCAACAACGCACAGCAACTGCTCATCTTGGTATCAGAACTCTTCAGTGATACATGGGGGTGCAAAACTCCCATTAAACATGGTCCAGGCCCCTGCAACTCAACATCTAAACCTTCTGGTGATAGGCAGAATGGGGAGACAATGAAACAATCCCCAGAGAAAAGAAAAGGAGGAATCACAAAGTAAAAAAATAAGAATTTTGCACCCCCACGTGTCACTGAAGAGTTCTGATACCAATAAGTGAAATGGAAGCATGCAACATAGCAGAAAAAGAATTCAGAGTAATGGTCATACAGTTCATATACCAGATGGAAGAGAAAATCAGCAACCTATGCAAAAATCAGGAAAAAATGAAAAATAATATAGCTATAATCAAAAACACCATGGAAGGCTTCAACAGTAGACTAGAAGAAGCAGAGGACCGAATGAGCAAGTTAGAAGATCAGATGCAGAAACAAGCCCAATCTGAACAGCAACTAGAGAAAAAAATTAAAAAGCAGGAGGAGGAAAGCGTAAGGGAGCATTGGGACAATGCAAAATGAAATAAAATATGTATAATAGGCCTGCCAGAAAGACAAGAAGAGCAACAAAGATTAGAAAATTTATTTGAAGAAATAATGACAGAAAACTTCCCTTATATGGGGAAGAAAAAAGTTACTTAAGTACAAAAAGCCCCAAGCAAGATAAATCCCAAAAGACCCACACTAAGACACACCATAGTTACAATGGCAAATGTTATTGACAAAGAGAGAATCTTAAAAGCTACAAGAGAGAGACAGTTACCTACAAAGGATCCCTCCATCATATTACCAAATGATTTCTCAACAGAAACACATCTACCTGGAAGGGACCCCACTGAAATTCAAAAGACTGTTAAAAAGTACTATGAACAACTCTATTCCAACGAACAGGACAACCTGAAGGAAATGGATATATTCCTAGAACTATGGAAGAAATTGAAGCACTCATAAATTGGGTTACCAATGAGATATACAAAGTGATGCAAAGCAAGGGACTCAATCCAAGAATACTCTATCCAGCAAGACTATCAATCAAAATTGAAGGGGAAACCAGGAGTTTCGAAGACAAAAAAAGACTAAAGGAGTTTATCACTACCAAACCAGCAATATTAGAAATGCTAAAGGGAATGCTGTAAAAAAGAAGAAGCAAAAAAGTAAGAAGGAACACAGCCTCATGAAATAAAAATGGTTACAAACAAGTACTTTTAAATAATAACTTTAAATGTAAATGGGCTAAATGCTCCAGTCAAAAGACATCGAGTGGCTGAATGGATAAAAAAAAAAAACATGACTCATATGTATGCTGTCTACAAGAGACCCACCTCAAAAAAAGGAACTCACATAGACTGACAGTGAAGGGATGGAAAAATATCTTTCAGGCAAATGGAAATGAAAAAAAAGGCTGTGGTAGCAATACATATATCTGACAAAATAGACCTAAAAGTGAAAGCCATAACAAGAGATAAGGAAGGGCAATTCATAATACTAAAGGGATCGATACAAGAGGATATAACCCTGGTAAACATATATGCACCCAGTACAGGAGTATCCAAATACATAAAAAATTTCCTGGAAGATATCAAGAGAGAAATAGACAACAATACAATCATAGTAGGGGACTTTAAAACACCACTGACATCACTGGATAAATCCTCTAGACAAAAAATCAGCAAAGAAACAACAATCCTAAATGACTCACTAGATCAGATGGACTTAATTGGCATCTTCAGAACATTTCATCCCAAAGCTGCAGAATATACATTCTTCTCAAGTGCACATAGGACATTTTCAAAAATAGACGACATACTGTATCACAAGCAAAGTCTACCCAAATGTAAGAAGATTGAAATCATACCAAGATCTTTTCAGACCACAATGGTGTAATATTGGAAATAAACTACAATAAAAAAAATCCAAAACACTCAAACACTTGAAATATGAATAGCATGTTATTAAATATTGGTTGGGTTACCAATGAGATCAAAGAAGAATTGATTGGGTTACCAATGAGATCAAAGAAGAAATTAAAAATATTCTGGAAACTAATGACAATAAAAACAAAATAATCCACAATCTATGAGACACAAAGAAGGCAGTCCTGAGAAGGAAGTTTATAGCTCTACAGGCCTAACTCAGAAAACAAGAAAAAATGGTAGTAAATCATCTAAAGCTACAACTCAAAGAATTAGAGAGAGAGAAAAAAAAGCCCAGAGTTAGCAGAAAGAAGGAGATAATAAAGATTAGAGCAAAAATAAAAGACATAAAGACAAAAAAAACAACAACAACAACAATACAAAAGAGGAATGAAACCAAGAGCTGGTTCTTTGAAAGGATTGATGAGCCTCTAGCCAGGCTCACCAAGAAGGAAAGAGACAGGTCTAAAATAAACAAAATTGGGAATGATAGAGGCAAAATAACAACAGACCCCACTGAAACACAAAAAACTGTTAAAAAGTACTATGAACAACTCTATTCCAACGAACAGGACAACCTGAAGGAAATGGATATATTCCTAGAAAAATACAACCTTCCAAAAATCAATGAAGAAGATTCTAAAATTCTCCATAGGCCAATAACTATGGAAGAAATTGAAGCACTCATCAAAAAGCTTCAAGCAAACAAAAGCCCAGGCCCAGAAGGCTTCAAAGGAGAGTTATACCAAATATTCAAGGAAAAACTAAAAGCCATCTCCTCAGACTATTCCAAATAATTCAAGAGGAAGGAACACTTCCAAACTCATTCTATGAAGCCAGCATCACCCTAATATCAAAACTAGATAAAGACAACAAAATGAAAGAGAATTACCTGCCAATATCCCTCATGAACATAGATGGCAAAATCCTCAACAAAATCCTAGCAAATCAGATCCAGCAGTACATCAGAAAGATCATATACCATGAAAAAGCAGGATTTATCCCAGGGGTGCAAGGATGGTACAATATCCGCAAGTCAATAACATGATACATCACATAAACAAATGGAGGGGAAAATTGCATAGTCATATCAATTAATGCAATAAAAGCATTTGACAAAATCCAACAACTATTCTCAGCAAGGTAGGATTAGAAGGATCATACCTCAACATAATAAAAGCCATATATGACAAACACACTACCAACATCATACTCAATGGACAAATCTAAAACCATTTCCCCTAAGAACAGGAACAAGACGGGGATGCCCACTCTTACCACTCCTGTTCGATAGAGTGCTGGAAGTACTAGCCATTGGTATCTAACAAGAAGAAATAAAAGGACTAAGAGAGGGAGGACAAATGGCGGCAGAATAGACAGATGCCTCTGGAGCCTTGTCGCTGGGCAGAGGGAGAGAGAGAGCAGCTAAGAGTCGCACTGGGAGTGTTTCTTGGCAAGTTAATAGTCAGTTATCCTCCAGGAGAAGGTGGGGGACTGCTGGACAGGGCTCCCCTGACCAGGCAGCCCCACTGCCACTGGGTCTTTGTCTGCCGGAGCCAGCAGTGCGAATGCAGAGATCGCACCATCTTGCAGAAGGAGGTGGATGTCTATGGCGGTCTGAAAGCTACAGCTGCAGCACCCACCAAACAGCCAGGGGACCCAGAACACTGCTCACCAATCGGCGCAGACACACGGACTCAGAGGAGCTCCACACGCCACACAGAAAGGTCAGATTTCGCCTGGAATAAGGTGAGGTCTCCTATCCCGCAGAACAGAGACGCGCACACTGTGGGAACAGGCTGTGGGAAAGCTGCTTCTGGAGAGATCCATGGATGTGGGGCAGGGTGTGATCCCTAAGTGTGGAAGCAGACTCTTGGAGCTGTTGACAGAGGGGAGCTCTAGAAAACAACTCATTTTGATCTGAGGCAGAAGGATAGCCTGGAAGTTATTACAGTGTCCCGACTGCTCGAATCCCCATAAACAGGTTTTGAGAATCACAGAGTAGCAGGATCTGAGCACAGTCTCAGAGGTCAATTCCAAAACACTACCACCCAGTGAATGACGCACAAATTGACTCTCACATAACCACAAAAGAATAAAAAGATTAAGACCTCAGCAATGAGGGAGGAGGATGTCTGTGGCAGTCTTAAAGCTGCAGCTGAAGCACTCATCGAACAGCCGAGGGACCTAGAACACCATTTTCCAATCAGTGCAGACACTGGGACTCAGAGGAGCTCCACATGCCACACAGAAAGGTCAGATTTCGCCAGGGATAAGGTAAGGTCTCCTGTCCCGCAGAACAGAAACACACACACTGTGGGAACCGGGCTGCAGGAAAGCTGCTTCTGGAGAGGTCTGTGGATGTGGGGCAGGGAGTGATCCCTAAGTGTGGAAGCAAACTCTTGGAGCTGTTGAGAGAGGGGAGCTCTAGAAAAGAACTCATTTTGATCTGAGGCAGAAGGACAGCCTGGGAGTTATTACAGTGTCCCGGCTGCAAAATCTTCACAAACTGATTTTGAGAACCACAGAGTAGCAGAATCTGAGCACAGCATAGAGAGGCCCTGTGCTTAGTCTCAGAGGTCAATTCCGAAACACTGCCACCCAGTGGATGATGCAAATATTGACTCTCACATAACCACAAAAGAATAAAGAGATTTAGACCTCAACAGTGGAACACAGGAAACTGCAATACCCTCCCAACTGGGAAACAGGAGTGCCAAGCAGAACAATAGTGGAATGCCCTCTGTTTTGTACCCAATCATGTTGTAGTTTGTGCCTTTGAATCAACGTAGGAGAGAGAACTACATAACCAGACACCAGGAGAAGAAAGACCATGGACAGAAGAAGAAACAGCCCACACCCGACAGAAAGACAGGTATCACCAGAAAAGGAAGTAAATGAAATAGAAGCAGAAATAAGCCTGCCAGAGAAAGAGTTCAGATAAATGATCATAAGGTGGATGAAAAGAATGGAAGACAAAATCGACAATGTAAGTAAGAGCCAAGAGGAAATGAAGAAGCAAGAAGAAATGCAGAATAATCAAGAAGAAATGAAAAATGACATAACTACTCAATAGAAAGCATCAAAAGTAGACTGGAAGAAGCAGAGGACCGCATCAGTGAGCTAGAACACATGGTAGGAAAAAATACCCAAGTACAGCAGCTTCTAGAAAAAAAAATAAAAAGCAAGAAGGGAGCCTAAGGGAACTTTGGGATAACACTAAACAAAACAACATCCGCATAATTGGGGTTCCAGAAAGAGTGGAAACTGAGCAAGAATTAGATAACCTGTTTGAAGAAATAATGACAGAAAATTTCTCCAATATAGAAAAGAAAAAACCCACACAAATTCAAGAAGATCACAGAGTCCCAAGCAAAATGAACCCCAAAAAACCGACACCAAGTCACATTATAATTAAACTGGCAAACAGCAACAACAAAGTAAGAATCTTAAAAGTGGCCAGAGAGAAACAGAAAGCTACAAAGGAACCCCCATAAGACTAGCTACTGATTTCTCAACAGAAAAGCATCAGGCCAGAAGGGAATGGAATGAAATATACAAAGTCATGCAAAGAATGGGTCTGAATCCAAGAATACTGTACCCAGCAAGGCTTTCAATCAAAATTTGTTTTTAAATATATGTTATTGATTTTTCACAGATAAGAAGAGAGAGGGATAGAAAGTCAGAAACATCGATGAGAGAGAGACATTGATCAGCTGCCTCCTGCACGCCCCCTACTGGAGATGTGCCCGCAAGCAAGGTACATGCCCCCGACAGGAACCGAACGCAGGACCATTCAGTCCACATGCCAACGCTCTATCCACTGAGCCAAACCGGTCTTGGCTCAATCAAAATTAAAGGTGAAATCAGAAGCTTCACAGAAAAAAAAAGGACTAAGGGAATATATTACCACCAAACCAGCAATGCAAGAAATGTGAAAGGGTCTGCTGTAATAAAAAGAAATAGGAAGCAAAGAAGGAACTCTGGGGTAAAGACTAATTGTGGCAACAGATAAGTACCTATCAATAATAACTTTAAATGTAAATGGATTAAATACTCCAATCAAAAGACATAGGGTAACCAATTGGATAAGAAAACATGATCCATATATCTGCTGTCTACAAGAAACCCACCTCAGGAAAAGAGATGCACACAGATTGAGGGTGAAGCGATGGAAGATGGTATTCAGGCAAATGGAAATGAAAAAAAAAGCTGAGGTTGCAATACTTATATCTGACAAATTAGATCTTAAAGTGAAAGACATAACAAGAGATAAAGAAGGCCACTTCATAATACTAAAGGGAACAATCCAACAAGAAGAAATATCTCTGATAAACATATATGCACCCAATATAGGAGCACCTAAATACATAAAAAAGTCCTGGAGGATATTAAGTGAGAGATTGAGAGCAATACAATTGTAGTAGGAGACTTTAATACCCCACTGTCACCACTGGACAAATCCTCTAAACAAAATTCAGGAAAGAAACATCAATCCTAAATGACTCAGTAGACCAAATACAATTAATTGACATCTTCAGAATATTTTGCCCAAAGCCACAGAATATACATTCTTCTCTAGTGCACATGAGTCATTTTCAAAAATAGATCAAATGTTGGGTCATAAGAAAAGTCTCTTCAAATTCAATAATATAGAAATCATATCAAGCATTTTCTCAGACCACAGTGGCATAAAACTGGAAATCAACTATAATAAAAACAATACAAAGAAATCAAACACATGGAGACTAAACAGCATGTTATTAAACAACGAATGGGTAACCAGAGAGATCAAGGAAGAAATAAAAAACATCATGGCAACAAATGACAATGACAACACAACAACAGAAAATTTATGGGACACAGTGAAAGCAAACTTGAGAGGGAAGTTCATAGCCCTACAAGCATACTGCAAAAAACAGGAAACAACGGTAATAAATTACCTAACCCTACACCTCAAAGAGCTAGAAAGAGAGCAACAAGAAAAGCCCAGTGTAAGCAGAAGGAAGGAAATAGTAAAGATCAGAGTGGAGATAAACAACATGGAGACGAAAGAAACAATTCAAAAGATCAACAAAACCAAGAGCTGGTTCTTTGAAAGGATAAACAAGATTGATGGACCTCTAGCCAGGCTCACCAAGAAGCAAAGAGAGAATACCCAAATAAACAAAATCAGAAATGAAAGAGGAGAAATAACAGACCCCGCCGAAATACAAAGGATTGGTAAAAAATACTATGAACAACTGTATTCCAACAAATTGGACAACTTGCAAGAAATGGACATTTTCCTACAAAATTATAACCTTCCTACTAGAAAAATATAAAACTCAATCAGGAAGAATCTAAACATCTCAATAGTCCAATAACTATGAAAGAAATTGAAGCAGTCAGCAAAAAGCTTCCACTAAACAAAAGGCTGGGACCAGATGGCTACACAGGAGAGTTTTACCAAACATTCAAGGAAGAATTGAAACCTATCCTTCTCAGACTATTCAAAAATATTCAAGAAGAAGGAACACTTCCAAACACCTATGAAGCCAGCATCACCCTAATACCAATATCAGATAAAGACAACACAATAAAAGAGAATTATAGGCTAATATCTCTCATGAACATAAATGCCAAAATCCTCAACAAAATTCTAGCAAACCGGATCCAGCAGTACATCAGAAAGATCGTACACCATGACCAAGTAGGATTCGTCCCAGGAATGCAGGGATGGTACAATATCCGCAAATCAATACACATGATACATCACATAAACAAATTGAGAGATAGAAATCACATAGTCATATCAATTGATGCAGAAAAAGCATTTGACAAAATCCAACACCCTTTCTTGATAAAAACTCTCAGCAAAGTGGGAATAGAAGGATCATACCTCAAGATTATAAAAGCCATATATGATAAACCCACAGCTAACATTACACTCAATAGGAAAAAACTAAAACCATTTCCCTTAAGAACAGGAACAAGACAGGGATGCCCACTCTCACTCTCCTGTTCTACATAGTACTGGAAGTACTAACCATTGCAATTAGACAAGAAAAAGAAATAAAAGGCATCCAAATTGGAAAAAAAGAAGTAAAGCTGTCCTTATTTGCAGATGACATGATACTGTACATAAAAAAACCAAAGGACTCCATCCCAAAACTAATTGACTTAATAAAGGAATTCGGCAATATAGCAGGATACAAAATTAATGCCATGAAATCTGTGGCATTTCTATACACTAATAGTGAAATTACACAAAGAGAGAATAAAAACGTAATCTCATTTACCATCACACCGAAAATTAAGATACCTAGGAATAAACCTAACTAAAGTGGTAAAAGGCCTACATGTAGAAAACGACAGGACACTGAAAAAAAGAGATAGAGGAAGATGTTAACAAATGGAAGAGCATACCATGCTCATGGATTGGGAGAATCAACATCATTTAAATGTCCATACTACCCAAAGCAATCTATAGATTCAATGCACTACCCATTAAAATACCAACAACATATTTCACAGACCTAGAAAAAATTCTTCATAGATTCATCTGGAACAAAAAAAGACCACGAATAGCCACAGCAATTCTGAGGAAGAAGAATAAAGTAGGTGGGATCTCAATACCAGATTTCAAGCTATACTACAAAGCAACTGTTCTCAAAACAGCCTGGTACTAGCACAAGAACAGACATATAGACCAATGGAATAGAATAGAGAACCCAGATATACACCTAAACCACTATGCTCAACTAATATTTGACAAAGGAGGCATGAACATACAATGGAGCCAAGATACCCTCTTCAATAAATGGTGTTGGGAAAATTGGACAGATACATGCAAAAAAATGAAACTGGACCACCACCTTAAACCAAATACAAAAATAAACTCAAAATGGATACAGGACTTAAACATTAGAAGGGAAACGATAAACATACTAGAGGAATCCACAGGCAGCACAAGCTCAGACATATGCCGAAAGAACTTCTTCACTGATACTGCTCCAAAGGCAATGGAAGCTAAAGAAAAAATAAAGAAATGGGACTACATCAAAATAAAAAGCTTTTGCACAGCAAAAGTAACCATCAACAAAACAAGAAAGCCCTTTGTATGGGAGAACTTATTTGCAAATATTATCACTGATAAAGTTTTAATCTCCAGCATCCACAGCCAACTTATACAACTTAATAAAAGGAAGATAAATGATCCGATAAGAAAATGGACAACAGACCTAAATAGAATCTTTTCAAAAGAAGACAGAAGGAAGGCCAAGAGACACATGAAACCATGCTCAGTAACTAATTATCTGAGAGAAGAAAATCAAAATGACAATGTGGTACCATCTCACACCTGCCAGAATGTCTATCATCAACAAATCAACAAAGGACAAGTGTTGGAGAGGATGCACACAAAAAGGAACCTTGGTGCACTGCTGGTGGGAATGCAGACTGGTGGACCCACTGTGGAGAACAGTATGTAGTTTATACTATTTATAATAGCTAAGATTTGGAAACAGCCTATGTGCCCGTCAGCAGATGAGTGGATCAAAAAATTATGGTACATCTACACAATGGAATTCTGTGCTGCAATAAAAAAGAAGGAACTCTTACCATTTGCAGCAACCTGGATGGAACTGGAGAGCATTATGCTAAGTGAAATAAGCCAGTCAATGAAGGAGAAACACTACATGATATCACTCATTTGTGGATAATAAAGAACATAATAAACTGATGAACACAAAGATAGATACAGAGGCAGTAAAGCATCAAACAGTCTGTCAAATTACAGCGGGTGGTTAGAGAGAGGTGGGGTAGTTAAGAGATCAACCAAATAACTTTTTTTGCATGCATATAAATATAACCAATGGACGCAAAACACTGGGGGGTGAGGGTATCTATGGGAGATGGGGTGGGGAGTGGCAATGGGAAGATATGTACACATATAATACATTAATAAAAAATGGAAAAAATAAAAGTAACATAAAATGCCACCCAGTAATGATATTTTGTTATGGTAGCCCTAGCTGACTAATGCAGATGGTATACTGATAAGAAACATTATAAAAACAACTTTAGATCTACATTTTAATACTTACATCCAAGCCGGTCTGGATCAGTGGGTAGAGTGTCAGCCCTTGGACTGAAGGGTCCTCGGTTCAATTTTGTTCAAGGACAAATACCTTGGTTATAGGCTCAATCCCTGGCCCTGGTCTGGGCATATGAGGGAGGCATAAATTAGATGTGTCTTTCTCACATCAATGTTTCTTACTCTCTGTCTCACCTGCGCCCTTCCACTCTTTATAAAAAGTCAAAGGAAAAAATATGCCCAGATGAGGATTAACAACAAAAATAAAGTATAAATGTTCTTTAGAAAACTAACTTTTCCCTGGCCGGTGGTGTTCAGTTGGTTGGGTGTCATCCCATTCACCAGAAGGTTGTCTATTTGATTCCTGGTTGGAGCACGTGCAGTTGTTACAGGCTGGATCCTGGGAAGGAGGCATGCAATCCATGTTCTTCTCTTACATTGGTGTTTCTCTCTCTCTCTCCCTTCCTTTCTCTCTAAAGACCAATAGAAATATTTTTCAAATAAAGAAAAGAAAAAAATTATAACAACATGGATGGCCCTTGAAAATGTATGCTAAGTGAATGAAGCTAGTCACAGAAGACCACACATTGTATAATTCCATTTATATGAAATGTCCAAAATAGGCAAGTCTATATAAACATAGAGATTAGGAATAATTGCTAATGGCTATAAGGTTTATTCTAATGGTGTAGAATGTGTCCTAAAAAGTGTGGTGCTGATTATATATCTCTGTGAACATACTAAAACTATTAAAGTATTCACTTTAAATGGGCAATTGTATATTTGTGAATTACATTGCATGAGAGTTGTTTTTTTAAACTCATTTTGTAGAAATAAAGAAAATCACAAAATTGAAAGTAGAGAAGTAAACAGATGAAATCAAAAGAATTATTGTACAATAATTTACTAAACTTGATACAAATAAATTTGAAAACCTGGTTATTTTCTAGGACAATGTGAATCAACAAAATTAACCCAAGAACATGAAAATACACAATTACTATTATAGAAATTGAAAATATCAGAGTACCTCCCACAATGTATTGAGAGCCCGAAATTTCAGATAAATGTAATCAAATCTTAAAGTACTGAATAACTCCAATGTATTTCACCTGTTTCATAACACAGAGAAAAATTCAAATCATCTCCTTCAAATTTCAACGCTGTAGCTCAATCTCACTTATGAATATCAATGCAAAAATCCTATACAAACTATAAACAAATACAATTAGAAAGCCCATTGGAAGATTATAACACAACAATGACCAAGTGGGTTTATTTCTGGAAGTTAAAATTTTTTAACATTAGAAATCCATTAAAATAATTCATTATATTAACAGATCAAGGAAAAAGAATATGGTTCTCACAGATGCTGAAAAGTTATTTGACAAAATTCAATAACCATTGCTGATTTAAAATACCCTTAAATAAATTAGGGATAAGATATATACTTGCTTCACATTATGGTATTTTTTAAAAGCTTAATACTTATGCATAAACAGACTAACCAACATAGCAATGGAATAGAATACAGTCTAGAAATATAGCTCAATATATATAGGACTTTTGTGTAGGAATAAAAGCCACATTTCAAATCAGTGGAGGAAATGGTTGTATTCAACAGATGCTGTAGCGACAACTGGCTAGACATACACTAGATTCCTACCACATTCCTTGCACTAAAATAAATTCCAGATGGAATTAGTTTTTAAGAAACTAAAACATATTAGAAAAAATCAGCTGGATATGCTTATGACCTTGGGATAAGAAAGGTCCGTTTAAAAAAGACAATTTAAAAAATGTAAGGGGAAATTTATTATATTTGACTACATTAAAAATTAAAATGTTCTGCCTTAGTTGGTTTGGCTCAGTGGATAGAGTATCGGCTTGCAGACTGAAGAGTCCTGGGTTTGATTCCGGGCAAGGGCACATGCCCAGATTGCAGGTTCGATCTCCAGTGTGGGGTGTGCAGGAGGCAGCCAATCAATGATTCTCTATCATCATTGATGTTTCTATATCTCTCTCCCTCATCCTTCTTCTCTAAAATCAATAAAATATTTTTAGAAAATAAATAAATAATGTGGGAATTTTAAATATATATTCCCAATGTGAGGAAAAAATTTCTAAACAGGGCATAAAATCGAGAAGCCATGAAGAAAATACTGACAAACTTGAATGCATACATTTTTTTAAAATCTGCAAGGAAAAAACACTGTAAGTAATGTCAAAAGACAAGACATCTGTAATACTATCCTATATAATAAAGAGGTGATATGCAAATTAACCCTCATACCCTCATAATATGGCTGCCTATGACCAGGCCAGCAGGGGGGTTAGTGAGGGACGACCAAATGACTGAACAAGTAGGCTGCATGGGGTGACCAGATCAGCAGTGGGGAGGGGGCATGAGGGACAACCAGGCCTGCAGGAGGGGCAATTAAGGGTGACCAGGCTGGCAGGGAGGGAGGCAGTTGGGGGCAACAGGCTGGAAGGAGAGGCAGTTGGGGGAGATTAGGCTGGCTGAGGGGCAGTGAGGGGTGACTAAGCCAGCAGGGGGGCAGTTGGGGTGACCAGGCCAGAGGAGGAGGCAGTAAGAGGCGACAGGTCCAGCAGGGGGAAAAATTAGAGGTAATCAGGCTGGTATGTAGAGGCAGTGAGGGGCAATCAGGCTCACGGGGGAGCAATTAGGAGTGACCAGGTAGGTAGGTAGGTGAACAATTAGGAGCCAGTGGTTCAGGAGGGCTGTCCAACTGCTGGTTTAGGCCCAATCCCACAGGGGTCCCAAGGATCAGGCCTAAACCAGCAGTTGGACATCCCCTAAGAGGTCCCAGATTGGAGAGGGTACAGGCTGGGCTGACGGGAACCACCCCATGCGTGAATTTCGTGCACCAGGCCTCTAGCCAGTATTAATAATATATATATATAAAGACAAGTCAAAAGGCACAGCACTAGTTTCTTTAACATATAATAAAACTCCTACAAATCAAAAAAGAAAATGACCAATAGAAAAATAGGCAAAGGATAGGAACAAACAATTCACAAAAAAAGAAACTGCTTTTAGCATGCCAAAGTTACTGAAACTCACTCCTAATGAAAGAGATGCTCATTTCCAATGAGATACCATTTTCACCTACCAAATTTTCAAAGGTCTAAAAGTTTGGTAACACTATGTTTGATGAGGGTTTGGGAAAACAGGCACCCTCTTACATTTCTATTAGGAATGTAAACTGATACAACTAGTATGGAGGTAATTTAGCAATATATATCAAGATTTAAAATAACTGACCCAGCAATTATATTTCAGACTAGAGGCCCAAGCACAAAGATTCGTGCAAGAATGGGCCTTTCTTCCCCTGGCTGCTGGTACTGCCTGCACTCTGGCAGGAGCCGCCTTTCCACTCTGGCCCAGAGCCACCTTTCCACCTTCCCATGCTGCCCAGAGGCCCAGAGCAACTGGGGCGGTGCAGGCAACCAGGGCCACTCTGCCACCTGCAGTTCAGCACCTGTGTATGCAAATTAATCTGCCATCTTTGGTTGGTTAATTTGCATACTCATTTCTGATTGGCTGGTGGGCGTCATGAAGGTACAGTCAATTAGCACGTTACCCTTAGATAATTAATCCTACTGTTAAACTCCCCTATTTGCAAAATGACACATGTGTAAGAGTATCTATTACAGCATTATTTGTAATAGCAAGGGTGAGAAACAACCGAATGCCCATCATATAGGGGACAGTTTAAATAAAAGGTCTATGTGATTATACAAGTGGTCTGTGGAACTTATATGAAAAATGGTAAAGTGCTATTTCTGAGGGAGAAAACTGTGGGACTGATGATGAGTGATTAGAAAGATTTACCTTTCACCATAACCGGTTTGGTTCAGTGGACTCAAGGGTCCTAGGTTTGATTCCGGTCAAGGGCATGTACCTTGGTTGTGGGCACATATCCAGTAGGGAGTGTGCAGGAGGCAGCTGATGGATGTTTCTCTCTCATCGATGTTTCTTACACTCTATCCCTCTCCCTTCCTCTCTGTAAAAAAAAAAATCAATAATATATATATATATTTTTTTTTAAAGAAAGATTTACCCGTTATTGTATACCTTGTAGGTATTCAAGTTTTTGTTGTTGTTGTTTGTTTGTTTGTTTTTTACTATATAAGCGATTTGGCTATTTTTATTATTTTTTAAAATATATTTTATTTACTTCAGAAAGGAAGGGAGAGACACAATAATGATGAGATAAAACCATTGATTGGCTGCCTCCTGCATGCCCCACACATTGGGGATCAAGCCCGCCATGCAGGCATGTGCCCTGACTAGTAATCGAACTGTGGCCTCCTGATTCATAGGTCAACTCTCAATCACTGAGCCACGATGGCTGGGCATGATTTACTTATTTTTAAAAATTTGTTTACTTAACAAACATGTTGAAATTTCTATTGCCAAACTCTACCAGCTTTCCAAATATCAACTCAGGTATTTTTCACACCCTATGATGTAGGCACTATTGTTATTTTCATTTCACAGATGAACCCCTGGCACCTTATGACTTATGTGGGCCCTGGGAACTTTGGTCATTGTGGGACTCTTTCACCATAAAAAATATTGAAAGTGATATTTTATAACTGCTTTGGCACATAAAGATAAATACAATCCAAGACGAATTCATTATTAATATCAGATTTATAGTCATGTTTTCTTCTGATTTTAAAAGGAATTAAACTTAAAACATTTTCATGTGCTCCTAAAAGTATAACAGGTCCTAGGTACTGTGCCTACTGTGACTAATGGATAAGTCAACATGTAGGCAGAAAGAGGTTAAGTAACTTGCCCAAGGTCACAGAGCTGAGAATTTAACCCAGGTAGTGTGATTTCAGAATTTGTACTTTGAATCAGTAAACTAGATATATAAAGGAAATCACAGAGGAAATAACATGGTTATATATGTGCTAACATGTAATTACCTATAAGATAAATAAATGAAAAAAAATCAGCAGGGAAAATAGTGAATATATGTGCTTTTTAAAAATGTTTGCGCGCACACACACACACACACACACACACACACACTATCTCTCAAAGAAAGTGGGTTTTTAAATGTCATGAGAAAGGGCTGAAGGAACTAGTGGCCAGGGAGATTACTTTTCATTTTATGTTCCTTTGCATTATTGGATTTGATTTTTACCATGAGAATATATTAACAGATGAGGAAACTGAGACTCAAACAGGGTTAAGTAACTTGCCAGATGTTACACAGGTAGTAAAGGAACCAACCACATAAAAGTATGAATGACTATTCAGCCAATCAGTAATAAATTGTCTTTCCTAAGTATAGACTTTCCAAAGTATCCTTATTAAATTCCATCATTTTAACCTATAGGACCAGCTGGCCAGGTTCTTTTTGTGTCTTGATTCTGGATCCATTGCCTTCATCTTTATGACCCACTTAAAACTAGCAAGCAGGCTTTCATGTTTCCATAAAACCTATTGATAAAAATAAGCTACCAGTCCAATTGATTGTACCATCTATCATTTCACTTGCACCCCTCAATTTCCCCTTGCACATAGGATATCTGAAAATCCAAATGCCACAGAATTTTGTAATGCAGTGTCCACAGCATTCCCTTGCTCACTAAGCTGCTCTGAAATGGCCTTTACAGTAGATATTTAAAATTAACATACAGAGAATCCAAGATGGCAGCATAGGTAAACACCTACACTGCTGCCTCACACAACAATTTCAAAACTACAACTAAAAGACAGAACAGACATCATCCAGAACCACAGGAAAGCTGGCTAAGTGGAAATTCTACAACTAGAAGGAAAGGAAAGGGAGGGAGACCCAGAGGAGCTGCAAAAAGCTGAGGTACGGAGATGCATGTGTGGACAGAGTAGGTGCCGGAGAACCTGGCTGGTTTTCTCTGGTGGGAGGGAGACGGAGACTCTCAAAGGCATTGAGCCCCTTATCCTACGACACTAAACCAGATCCAGCTGAAACTTATACGGGGGGAGTTTGGACTGTGAAAAGGGAGAAGTGCACGGAAATTTAGGGGAGTCACAAAAGATCAGAAGTCTGGTGGTGCGCACGGCACCGTGCACAGAGGACCGACTGCTGATCATGCCACTGGCTTTCACAAGAGGGTGAGAGATACAGCATCCCAACTGCATCACTTCTAGCTGCACTAAACCCCAGATTCGGGAGAAGTCCTGGGGACCCAGATTCATATTATCACAGAGCGCAGGACAGCTGGAAAGGCAGCAGTCTAGAGGGAGAGAGAGAGAGGGAGAGAGAGAGAGAGAGAGAGAGAGAGAGAGAGAGAGAGAGAGAGAG
>JAAGEH010000015.1:33251018-33274989 GCA_011751065.1 Lasiurus cinereus | reverse complement strand
GAGAGAGAGAGAGAGAGAGAGAGAGAGAGAGAGAGAGAGAGAGAGAGAGGGCGCGCGCACAGGGACCACTCCGGTGATTGCACAGTCATGTGAGACTCGGGGGCCGTGGAAGGCAGGGCCGACTGGAAGGCAAGGTGGTCCATTAAGCACTGAGACTCCACCCATCCCAAGCTCAACAGAGAGGCCTTTGCAGTTTTGCAAGTCTGGTATCATAAGGCTGAATCCAACACAGAAGTTCTCCTGACCTAGTGAAAATGCCGAGCCAAGGTAAGAGATCACAAACAAAAGAAATGGAGGAAAACAAATGACTGAATATAGAGTTCAAAACCACGCTTATAAGGTTTTTCAGGAATATCCTAGAAAAGTTGGATAAAGTTAGCGAGAGGAGATGAAAAAGAACCAACTAGAGATGGAAAAGAACCAACTAGAAATTAAACATACACTGACTGAAATTAAAAAAAAATATTATACAGAGACCTAACAGCAGACTACAGGAAGGCAAGAATCAAGTCAAAAATTTGAAATCTAAAGAATAAGAAAACACTCAACTCGAAAAGCAAGAAGAGAAAAGAATCCAAAAATGTGAAGATAATGTAATGAGCCTCTGGGACAGCTTCAAGCGTACCAACATCAGAATTGTGGGGGTGCCAGAAGAAGAGAGAACAAGATACTGAAAACCTATTTAAAGAAATAATGACTGAAAACTTCCCACATCTGGTAAAAGAAATAGACTTACAAGTCCACGAAGCACACAGAATCTCATATAAAAGGAATCCAAAGAGGATTACACCAAGACACATCATAATTAAAATACCAAGAGCAAAAGACAAAGAGAGAATATTAAAAGCAGCAAGAGAAAAACAGTTCATTACCTACAAGGGAGCATCCATATGACTGTCAGCTGATTCCTCAACAGAAATGATGCAGGCCAGATTGGAGTGGCAAGAAATATTCAACGTGATGAATAGCAGGAACCTACAACCAAGAATACTCTATCCAGCAAAGCTATCATTCAGAATTGAAGGGCAGATAAAGAGCTTCACAGATAAGAAAAAATTAAAGGACTTCATCAAATCCAAACCAGTATTATATGAAATGCTGAAAGGTACTCTTTTAGAAGAAGAAGAAGAAGAAAAAGGTAAAAGATAAAAAATTATGAACAACCAATACATATCTATCAACAAGTGAATCTAAAAATGAAGTGAATTAAAAATTTGATCAACTGAATAAACTGGTGAATATAATAGAATCAGGAGCACAGAAAGGGAGTGGACTGATAATTCTCAGGGGGATAGTGGTGAGGGGAGTGCAGGGAGAGACTGGACAAAAATCATACACGTATGGATGAGGTCAATGGGAGGGAAGTAAGGGTAGAGGGAGGGGTGGGAGCCGGGTGGAGGGGAGCTATGGAGGGGAAAAAAGAGAAACAAGTGTAATAATCTGAATAATAAAGATTTAATTTTTAAAAAAAATTTTAAAATTAAATTAAATTAACATACAATTAGTTTCTGTGCTATGTTCCACGGGCTTCTGAAGTTTATAATCTGGTCAATTCCACAGAACTCAAACATAAAATGTGTCAGAAAGACTATGATTTTGACTCTTCAATTTTTCATAGCACATTTGAAGAGGACATTTTAAAAAGCAGACATACAGCCATTTCCCCACAGGAATGAACCCACTTGCCGGAAACCAAACATTGTCTCACTAATAGAAAGATGTGGACAGGAGACCAGAAAGCTGGTCAACCTTAATTGCTCTGAAAGGTCAGAGCTAATCACTCACTGTTTAGTTGAAATATTGTTACATGAAGCAGCCTCTACCTGTTTGTTTCATGTAAACTTCTGTTCTTGTAATTTCCTGCCTAAAGGCTATGGGTGTGTCCTAAAGCTTTAATAAAAGGGAGAAAAAGGCCAGAGCAAGGGGTAGTCCTTTCCACTAGAGCAGTGGTTCTCAACCTTCCTAATGCCACGACCCTTTACGACAGCTTCTCACCGAGACTGGTTTGGCTCAGTGGATAGAGCGTCAGCTTGCGGACTGAAAGGTCCCAGGTTCGATTCCGGTCGGGGGCATGTATCTTGCTTGTGGGCACATCTCCACTGTGGGTCATGCAGGAGGCTGCTGATTGATGTCTCTCTCTCATCGATGGTTCTTTCTATCTCTCTCCCTTCCTCTCTGTAAAAAAATCAATAAAATATATATATTTTTTAAAAAAGGACAGCTCCTCATGTGGTGACCCCCAGCCATAAAATTATCTCCGTTGCTACTTCATAACTGTAATTTTGCTACTGTTATGAACTGTAATGTAAATATCTGTTATGCAGGATGTATTTTCATTGTTACAAATTGAACATAATTAAAGCATAGTGATTAATCACAAAAACAATATGTAATTATATATTGTGAAATATTTATTTCTAATTACAAATAAATGAAATTTTGTCTTGAATCGTGGTGTAGCATGGGTAACAGTCTTAATATGACAACAGTAAACTACATTGCTACATTTTGCTACACGGAGGAGCGGTGTGTTGGTTCCTAAGACCATGGGAAATAGGTGTTTTCCAATAGTCTTAGGCGACCCTTGTGAAAGGGTCATTCGACCCCCAAAGGGGTCGCAACCCACATGTTGAGAACCGCTGCACTAGAGGAAGGCTCCCGCCTGGCCCCCCAATATCGCCAAATTAATGCTTTTCTAGTCTCTCTTTTCATTTGCCTATGGCCTCCTCCAGAACTCGAACACTGAACGGGAATCCTAAACCACGCAGGATTGCTCTATTTCTAACTACATCAGACACACTACAGTCAAAAGTATTGGGAAAAGAACATATTTCCTGGTTTCCCTGTAATTACACACTATGTTACTGAATGTTTACATAGGAAACCCTAATAACACAACTGCTAAGTTTCTGAAAAGTTTACTGTGGGGCAGAATTTAGTGAACAAATAAATTTTTTTTCCATTGACTTGTCCTACCAAATTGGAGCCACATTGCCCTGCAAAGAATTTTGTCTCCTGGTTATTAAAAAAAATTATACTTACAAATGCAGAAAAATTTTCAATTTCATATTTTAGAGGGGAAAATGTGATTAACACTAAATAATAAATAACACATTTTACTCAAAATGTCACAGAATAGAATTACTAAAAGCAAAAACAGCAGAAATTAGAGATTCTGGTAATTAGCAAGATTACTTAGGTCACATTGCCTCATATTTTTCTACTACGAAAGCTCAGTTTTACATCATTTCTAATATTTTTCCATTTTAGATTTAACATCCTCTTCTCAGTTCTCTTCATCAGATGTGGGTTTGTTTTGATAGAAGATAATGTAGGGGTCCAGAATGAGTCTCCCCAGAATGTGCCACCCCGGTATGTAGATTATTTTGAGCTGAATACAATTAAAATCCAACCAACTCGGTAAGAGTTTGCAGCTGTTTTTATCTGCCACGTACCTGCTTAAAGGAATTCCGATGGAAAAATCTGCTCCAAGAAGGTAACCTTTGCAAATTCACCTTAGCATATATGAACTAAGTGTGGCAGACAGGGAGAAGCCAAGCAATGTCCATTAGACTCTCCTCTGTATTGCACTGTTCCATAATGGCCCAGCAAGAATTTGTTTACCACATCTTTGCTTTTTCTCACCTACCTGTGAATTGCCTACTTTCCCTTTGAAGTCCATGATCCCTGCCTCCCTCTGCTTAAGTCCAGAATGGCATATAAGCCTCAACAGCCAAATGTATCCCCAGGTCTTATATTCTTGTGGCACCCCAGTGTGTAGGCATATAATAATTCTCATCATTTTTTCCTGCTAATCTGTCTCATGCAAATTTGATTATTAGTCCAACCAAAAGAATTTAGTAAGGTAGGAGGAAAATAATTTTTCCATCTTCACAATAACCATGCATAAAGTAAGTCTGTCTAGATATGCAGTTGGGACTGGCAGCTAATTAACGTCCAAAAAATTATTAGTAAATTGTGACTATACTATTTCCAACCTAATGGTTAAAATGATGGAGCTGCTCTAATTAAAGTATGTTATTATATCAAGAGTGTTTCATGAAATTAACAAAATGATGATCATAGTTAGATATTTAAGCCTTTGTTGTCATTTATAATTCAAGGACAGAATAATAATAGCTAACTTTTACTGAGCATCCACTATATACCAGATACTGTAGGAAGTGTTTTATAGGTATTACCACACTTAAGACTGACAACAACTCTATGAGGAAGAAAGCCTTATTATTCCGAATTTATAGAAGAAACTGAGGCACAGAGGAGCTAAGTAATTTAACAAAGATCACATAGCCAATAATGGTAGAATCTAATCTGAAGCTGGACTAATCCCAGAGCCTGAACTTGATCATTAGATTGGGGAAAGAATTTGGCATTTCTGTTGGTGACAGACCAGGGAAGTAGATTTAACAGTGGCAACTTCACTTTTTTAAAGTGGGGTTTCTGTTTGTATCTTACTAAATGAATTTCTTGTTTAGGGAGTTTCTCTAAATCAATCAGTAATGAATGAGAGACACTTAATGTTACCTAATGCAATAATCTGGTTATTATTTAGCAGGAAATGAATAAAGGGAAGACTAGATAATACAGGAATGCCATTTATACAGGTTTGCTAAGTTAACACTCTCCAAGTCTTTTCCCAGCTGATCAATGGGGGTGGGGTAGGGACTGGACAAAAACAGTTTGGATGCATGCCCAGTAAAGTCTGATGTTTACCTGTCACTCAGATCTGGAAGTACATCAGGGCCAGAATAGGCATGGCTACTGTGAGAGCGTGAAACCTGAATATTTAAACTCCTAGACAAAGGAAGCTCCCTCTCTTGGCTGCTGGTTCCCTGGCTCACTTGTTGTTTGTGCCTAAATCCTGTTGCAGGGGCCGAATTCCGCTGAATTCATCCATGAGGCCAATGGCCATGGGGGTTCCACACAATGGACTACATCAATGGTCGCCAACCTTTCCGATCTCATTGAGCATCAGTGGTCCGTGGATCAGTAATGGACTTTAGCCTGATGCTGTACTGGGTCAGCTGCAACATGGAACAGAACTCTAGACACTAGCCCTCCTTTTGGCTCCGCTGGACCTCTGGCTGCACCTTCTTTATGACTGGTTTAAGGGACATGGGACTCTACAACCTCAGGAATGTAACTCCAGGCAAATATCACATTCCTGTGCAAATATTAGAAAATTCATTTTCTAAAGATATCATTAAGAGCTCTGCTCCCACAAGCGACAGAGAAGTATGTTTCTCCAGTAACACTACTACCCACTTAGGCTAGATTCTGTCAGTATTCTATGTAACTATAAATGGCTTTTAATTAGATTACAGTTGAACTCCATCACCATCACACCAGTACTGTAGCTTTAATGATTCCATTAAAATAAGTGATAAGGGTACATTCCTGTAGACAAGGACTAGGAAGAAAAATTGGAAAAAGTGTTTTCCTTAAACTGAACTGAGCGTTTTGCCAGGAAAGGCCTGGAGGTACATTTACTTGGAGCACATTTGTCTGGTGCAACTCTTTTTTTGCATATAAATTATTAAAAATTCTCACAGAGCTAAGAATAACAATCCTCATTCTATACCATATTCAATAAACACAGTTCTAAATAAATGTTAATACACCTAATACTGATATTTCAGATTATTGCTTTTTAGTTGTCATATTGGAAAGTAGGGATTCTTTGTGTATATTATATATGTTTTTATTGATTGGAGAGAGGAAAGGAGAGGGAGAGAGATAGAAACATCAGTGATGAGAGAATCATCTGTCTGCCTCCAGCATACCCCCAACTGGGGGTCAAGCCTGCAACCTGGAAATGTGCCCTGACTTGGAATTGAACCCTGAATTCTTGGTTCATGGGTCAATGCTCAATCACCAAGCCACACATGAGCTGAGCCAAATGGGGATTTTAAAACAATTATCCTAAATCTTTTCTGAGTGATGTGCTAACATAGCCAATTTGGCTGTTTCCCATCTCTGAATTACACACAATTTCTTCCCTACTCCTTCCCTTTCTCAAAATCATCTCTAGAAGGTTCTTAAAGTTTCTCTTGAATGACAATTGACTGATTATCACAAAGTCAGTCCTACATATTTTCCCTTAAACTATATGCAAATTACTTATTTTTCACTCTCACTTCAAAAGAAATAAATTCCCACCCCTCTTCACATTCCAAATCAGTTACTGCCTTTACAATCTTTCTCTTGATTTAGGAGTGGTAAAAATTATTATCTCTAGTATCAGTCATGGTCTTCCAGGTAATTCAGCAAGGCTATAATTCATGCTTTATTGAAATTGGTAAATCAGGTAAGTGAAAAACAGCAGAAGCCCATAATTTAAATTCTCTTTGAGTTCTTAATCTGAGTCTCTTGACATTTAAATATATGGTTACAGTGAAACCAGAAAGCAAGTCTATATAAATTACTATAAAATCTAATACCCAGAAACTCATAAATTAAGAAATGAGACTAAAACTTTACTTTTAACCTTTAGTGTTGTACCTGAATACTACAGTACATACTATACAAAATAAGTGTATATTTTGTTTTCATTTACATTGCCTGTTACATAAAGTAAGGCCTTTTGATCTAAAATAAAAGGCAATAATTTGCAGGTGACAAGTTATTCCTCTGAAAAGACATATTTTTTCAATTAATGAAATGCCAGGAAGCATTTTATGTCATCAAATATATATTCCATTTATTCTAAACATAGTAGTAATAGGAATTTTATCCTATTTTCTCTTTGTTGTGATTGAAGTCTAGATTCTTTGATTTCCCATCTTCTCCTTTCCCCCTTTGAAGCCTGTTTTCTAAAAAACATGGGCAAATTAACATTGCAGATATTAAAATATTGCTTATAAACAAAAGAATTACCAGACTATTTCAGATGTTGCTGAGGTAAGTAGTCTTTGATTATATGTCTCCAAATTACATATGAAGGCTGTCCCATTAGAGTTAAAATCAACATTTCTAAATCCTTTCATTCTAAATCCTTTCACTGGGGTCCTCCTCTTCTAGTTCCTACCTAGTATCTCTTTCATCCAGTCCAGTCCCATCTTCCTTAAATGCTGACTGGAAAATGGAAACAAGAAAAAGAAAGGGATGCTACTTAAGAGATATGGGGAAACTGACATTCCTTGAACATTTTTTTTTTTTAATACCAGGCACTGGACCAAGTATTTTACACGTCATCTCACTTAATTCTATAATAGCCCTACAAAATTGACAGATAATGAAACTAAAAATAAAATACATTTTAAAAATGTGCCAAACACTTGAACAGCTAGCAAAGGTCAAAAAGGAAACAAGGGAAATTTTTTAAAAACTGAAAGGAGGGAGAATCCAAGATGGTGGCATAGGTAAACACCTACACTGCTGCCTCGCACAACAATTTCAAAACTACAACTAAAAGACAGAACGGACATCATCCAGAACCACAGGAAAGCTGGCCGAGTGTAAGTTCTACAGCTAGAAGGAAAGAGAGGGGCTCACAGAGACCCAGAGGAGCTGCAAAAAGCCTAGCGAGGTACGGAGACGCGCACGCTGAGAGAGCGGGTGCCGGAGAACCTGGCTGGCTTTCTCTGGCGGGAGGGAAACGGAGACTCCCAACGGCATTGAACCCCTTATCTTACAACACTAAACCCCAGATCCAGCCGAAACTCATACGGGGGAGTTTGGACTGTGAAAAGGGAGAGGTGCATGGAAATTTAGGGGAGTCGCAAAAGATCAGGTCTGGTCTCGCACTCACACGGTGCTGCGCGGAGGACAGACTGCTGATTGTGGCGCTGGCTTTCACGAGTGGGCGGGAGACAGACCCAACTCTGCCACTTCTGAGTCCACTGGGCCCCTGTTTCAGGCGAAACCCTGGGGACCTAGACTCCTGTGGTCCTGGTGCACAGGGAAGCCGGAAAGGCAGCGGTTAGAGGCACAGCGGGCGCGAGCGCACAAGGACCACTCCAGCAATTACCCAGTCACGTGAGACTCAGAGGCCGTGGAGGGCAGGGCCGACTGGAAGGCAAGGCTGTCCCTTAAGCCCTGAGACTCCACCCCTCCCAAGCTTAACAGAGGCTTCTTCAGTTTTGCGTCTGGTATCATAAGGCTGAATCCAACACAGAAGTTTCCCCGGCATAGTTAAAATGCCGAGATAAGGGAAGGGATCACAAACAAAAGAAATGGAAGAAAAAAAACGACTGGATATAGAGTTCAAAACCATGCTTATAAGGTTTTTCAAGAATATGCTAGAAAAGATGGATAAATTTAGTGAGAGCCAAGAGGAGATGAAAAAGGACCAACTAGAGATGCAAAAGAGCCAACTGGAGATGGAAAAGGTCCAACTAAAGATGATAAAGGACCAAATAGAAATTAAACATACACTGACTGAAATAAAAAATATTATACGGAGTCCTAACAGCAGACTAGAGAAAGGCAAGAATCAAGTAAAAAATTTGAAATATAAGGAGGCAGACAACATTTAACTGGAAAAGCCAGAAGAGAAAAGAATCCAAAAATGTGAACATAATGTAAGGAGACTCTGGGACAGTTTCAAGCGTACCAACATCAGAATTGTGGGGGTGCCAGAAGAAGAGAGAGAGCAAGATACTGAAAACCTATTTAAAGAAATAATGACTGAAAACTTCCCACATCTGGTAAAAGAAATGGACTTGCAGGTCCAGGAAGCACACAGAACCCCACATAAAAGGAATCCAAAGAGGACCACACCAAAACACATCAGAATTAAAATACCAAGAGCAAAAGAGAAAGAGAGAATATTAAAAGCAGCAAGAGAAAAACAGTTTATTACCTACAAGGGAGCACCCATATGACTGTCAGCTGATTTCTCAACAGAGACGATGCGGGCCAGACGGGAGTGGCAAGAAATATTCAATGTGATGAATAGCAAGAACCTACAACCAAGAATACTCTATCCAGCAAAGCTATCATTCAGAATTGAAGGGCAGATTAAGAGCTTCACAGAGAAGAAAAAGCTAAAGGAGTTCATCAACTCCAAACCAGTATTATATGAAATGCTGAAAAGTACTCTTTTAGAAGAGGAAGAAGAAAAAGGTAAAAGATAAAAAAATTATGAACAACAAATACATATCTATCAACAAGTGAATCTAAAAATTAAGTGAATTAAAATTTGATCAACAGAATAAACTGGTGAATATAATAGAATCAGGAGCACAGAAAGGGAGTGGACTGATAATTCTCAGGGGGAAAGGGGTGAGGGGTGTACAGGGAGAGATGGGACAAAAATCATACACCTATGGATGAGATCAATGGGAGGGAGCTAAGGGCAGAGGGAGGGGTGGGAGCTGGGTAGAGGGGTGCTATGGAGGGGAAAAAAGAGAAACAAATGTAATAATCTGAATAATAAAGATTTAACTAAAAAAAAACTGAAAGGAAGGTTAACCTTGCTCAACCTACTCCCTCCCACCTCTCTCCAACCCTCAGCCCAGGGCTAATATTTTTTAAAATATTTTTTATTAATTTTTTGAGAGGAAGGGAGAGGGAGAGAAACCGATGTGAGAGTGACACATGGAATGGCTGCCTTCTGCACACCCCCTAGGATCCCAAGGATGGAGCCCTGATAGGGAATCACACTGCCAAGCTTACCATGTGCAGAATCATGCCCAAAGGTGCTGTACCAGCCAGGGCGCCAGCCACATGTTAACACCCAAACCCAAGCAAACCTGTTCAGAATGAGTCCCATTCAGACAGTACTTAAAAGGTTTCCTGGTGCTATTTACAATGTTAAAGTAAATTTACATTATAAGCAGCTAAGGAATTCTTTATTGAAGAGCATCCTAACTGCTAAAGTTCACATAACTGCTTCTTTCCAACCATGATACTGAGCTTTATGACAACCTAGCAACAGGAACTAAAAGATGGCAAACATAATGCCTTTGAGATCCAGAAACATTTACACAGCTTAACTGTTGAAAATAGTCCAACATTCATCCAGGGAACACAATTTGGATGTCAGTATATGTGGTATATAAATTCTTCAGGGAGGTGAGGGGCCTTTCAACTGCTCTTCTGGTGCCTCCAAATGCTGATCCTGTTGAACTTCCTTCAGAGGCTGGATTTTTTCCAACAAAGTTTGGAGTTTAACACCCGTGGGTTCAGATTTCCCGGAAACATGACTAACCGTCCTGTTGAGCCCTTGCTTCTCCTACTCGTCTTAAAATGACACCTTCTGCCAATGAAGTCTTCCCTGCTTCCACAAATAATTTCTCTTCATCTGTTTCTCCAAGTTTCTGTAGCTCCAAGTACTTCTCCACAAACCGTTGACAGGTAGACTTGAAGTTTGGATTGAACAGATCAAAAGCTTTTTGACCAGATCAATAGGTTGAATAAAATTTCGCTCTAATCAGGTCCTCGTGGTAGAAGATGTCCTGGATGTCAGCTTTGACTTTGCCGTACCGCAAGAGGGGCCTTCCAAAGATGGGCTCCCTCAGCGGGGGGAAGGCGACATATATGTCGAACCAGAGGGGTTTTTCCTTCAATACCCCAGACCGCATGAGGTCCCGAGTCCGCGAGAAAATGCTGCCTGAAAGGAAATGAACTCCCCTCCATCTTGTCCTATAGGGCTGGGACCCCTGCCTAAACCCCCTCCCTTTTCTGGGAGTGGCCACAGGTGTGCCAGCAATGTCTTAACTTCCCCGACCCCCACCCAAATGGACCAATGAAGCTCCAGGAACACAGCGAGGGTCCTAATAAGGCTAAACCACAGAAAGACCCTAATTCAAGTGACCAATCTCTGTAACCCTCATCACTTTCCTAAGCCCCCTAATTATCCTACCCCATAAAACTCATTGTTCCTGCCCGGCTCGCTCTCTCACCTCGCTGCTGCGCAGAAAGAGGCTGAGAGCCAAACCCGGGTTTGAATAAAAACTCTTTGCTTTTGCATCGGAAAAGGCTCCTTAGTGGTGGATTATTGGGGACCCCGAACTCTGGGCATAACACTGCCCACCGTTTCCAGTCGGCTGCCCGCCATGGCCAGAGCCCTTGACCCCCAGGGCTAATCTTTATGGGACCAGTTGCTTCCACCTAATATTTTCAAAGTCGTCAACAGTAACTCTTAATGTTATCTTAGATTTAACTCTTCAATGTTACCTACAATAAAATCATACAGTCTCAAACACAAATGAAGGGATGGAAAATTTTTTGGATTTCCATTTCTACAAATATGGAGGACTAGATCTCCAAAAAAAAATCTTGCTATAAAATTAATAGAAGTTCTATGGATTTGTTTTCACTTTTTTTATGTATAAGATAACTCAACCAGCAAGAGAGAAGAGGAAATCTTCAGAGGTCAAAAAAAAAAAAAGAAAGAAACTAACAGAACAGTAAGCAGATGTTAATACTTCAACAGCCCTGGGGGTTTTTGCACTTGTCAGTAATCAATATTCAAAGAGATATAGCAGAGAAATTTTCAGAATTTATGAAACTTATAAATCCTCAAATTCAGCTAGCACAAAGCATAAACAGGATTAAAAAGAGAAGTTCCAAATTAAAAAAAAACTCAGATTTTTTCCTACCTATGTAGGAAAAACTCAATTCAGTCCACTTTCTATGTTGGGAAAAATCTAGTTCTTCCCTCCTGTGTTCCTCCTTTACTTTTACATAGACACCATACTCATAGAACCCTTCACATCTGACACCTCTAAAATTTATCAAATATGTAGAGGTTTTGCATCATACTGAGCAATTCTCAACACAAGCTAGGTGTCCTATATTTTAATTTACTTCTAATGCTATCTACCAGGCAATAGTGTTAGATCCCAGAGGTTAAGGCTCAATCCCACAAGACTACAACCCCTACACTTCAGATGCCAATCATAAGTAGTAAATCCCGAGCCCAAAACTTCTGTCTGATTAGGATACATATCAGAAGTTCCCATGACCTTCTCCTCAAATTAGATTAATTTGTAAGAGTGGCTCACACAACTTATGAAGCACGTTTACCAGTTTTTTAAAGGATATGGTAAAGAATACTGATGAGCCCTAGCCGGTTTGGCTCAGTGGATAGAGTGTCAGCCCATGGATTGAAAGGTCCTAGGTTTGATTCTGATCAAAGGCACATGCCTTGGTTGCAGGTTCCTGGAGCTAATTGGGGTACATGAAGGAGGCAACCAACCGACGTGTTTCTCTCACATTGATGTTTCTCTCGGTCTTTCCCTCTCACTTTCACTCTCTCTAAAAATCACTGATCAATGGGAAAATATCCTTGGGTGAGGATTAAATACACACACACACACACACACACACAAGACTGATGAACAGGAAAAATAATGGCTGAAAATTTCTCAAAGTTGGCACAAGATTTAAGAAGTGTGGGAACCAAAAAGAAGATAAATTCAAAATTCTACACCAAGATATATATATCATAGCCAAATTTCTGAAAACAAATTGACAAAAAAATCTTGAAAGCACCAAGAGAGAAATGATACCTTGCCTATAGGAGTAACACAATTTGAATGATATTGGATTTCTCATCTGAAACTATGCAGGCCAGAGGGAAGTGGAATGATATATTTCACATGCTGAAAGTAAAGAACTGTCAACCTAAATCCTATATGCAATGAAAATATCCTTTAGGAATAAAAGGGGAATCAAGACATTCTCCAATAAAAGCAAAATAAGAGAACTTGCCACCAGCTGCATTAAAAGAACAGCTTTTAATAAAAACCTTCCCTCCTGACTGGTTTGGCTCAGTGGATGGAGCATCAGCCTGCGGACTGAGGGATCCCAGGTTCAATTCCGATTAAGGAGATATACCTTGGTTGCAGGCACATCACCAGTGGGGGATGTCCAGGAGGCAACTAATTGAAGTTTCTCTCTCATCAATGTTTCTAACTCTCTATCCCTCTCCCTTCCTTTCTGTAAAAAATCAATAAAATGTATTTTAAAAAATAAAAAATAAAATAAAAACCTTCCCTGAAAGAATGGGTTAAGGAAGCTCTGTAAATGAAAAAAGAATCATTTTAAAAAGGAATCTTGAACATCAGAAAGGAAGAAAGAATATGGTAATAAGAAATACTGATAAATAGAATGTCTCCTCTTGAATCTTCCAAATTATGTTGGACAATGGAAACAAAAATCATAAGGCTATCTAATACAGTTCTAAGTGTATGTAGAGGAAATGTCTAGGACAAATATATTATAAATGGAGAAGTATAAAAGGATGTAAAGTTTCTATACTTCACATGAACTGAAAAGACACTGATAGTCCATGATTAGTTATGTATCCTATATAATAAAGAGGTAATATGCAAATTGACCCTCACATCCTTGGGTCACAAAATGGCCACCTCCACATTGTCACAAGATGGCCGCTCCCACGTTGTCACAATATGGCCACCTATTTCATCACAAGATGGATGCCACAAGATGGCCAAACCACATCATCACAAAATGGCTGCCCCCACATCATCACAAGATGGCTGACAGAGGAGGGCAGTTAGGTGTCATCAGATCAGCAGGCGAGCAGTCAGATGTCAATCATTCCAGCAGATCAGCAGTTAGAGGGCTAACAGGCTGGCAGGCAAAGTGATTAGGAGCAATCAGGCAGCCAGGCAGGCAATTGGTTAGGAGCCAGCAGTCCCAGATTGTGAGAGGAATGTCAGACTGCCAGTTTAGGCTCAAACCATAAACCAGCAGTTGGACATCTCCCGAGGGATCCTAGACTGGAGAGGGTGCAGGGTGGGCTGAGGGACACCCCCCAGTGCACAAATTTCATGCACCAGGCCTCTAGTATATAATACCTAGAACAATGATGAAAAAGAATATACAAAGAGATACACTCAAAATCACTATACTAGTACATACATTAAAATGTAATTCTAAAAATGTTCAAGTAACCCATAGGAAGGCAGGGAAAAAATAAGAGAAATACAAAAGGACAAAAATTACAATGGCAGATCCTATCTAATATGCATGGGAGAACATATTTGCAAATTCTATCACTGATAAAGGTTTAATCTCCAACATCTACAGCCAACTTATACAACTTAATAAAAGGAAGATAAGTGATCCAATTAAAAAAAATGGGCAACGGACCTAAATAGAAGTTTTTCTAAAGAAGACAGAAGGAAGGCCAAGACACATATGAAAACATGCTACATGTCACTGATTATCTGAGAGATGCAAATCCAAATGAAAGTGTGATACCATCTCACACCTGTCAGAATGGCAATCATCAACAAATCAACAAATAACAAGTCTTGGCGAGGATGAGGAGAAAAAGGAACCCTTGTGCACTGCTGCTGGGAATGCAGACTGGTACAAGCACTGTGGAGAACAGTATGGAGTTTCCTCACACTGTTTTGAGAACAGTGGCTTTGTTATACATCTTGAAATCTGGTATTGAGATCCCTCCTACTTTGTTCTTCTTTCTCAGGATTGCTGTGGCTGTTCAAAGTCTTTTTTTTCATTCCAGATGAATATTTGAGTTTCCTCAAAAAAAATAAAAACAGATCTCCCAATTGACTCAGTAATCCCACTCCTAGGAATATATCCTAAGAAACTAGATATACCCATCAGTAAGAATATATGCACCCCTATGTTCATAGCAGCACAATTTACAATAGCTAAGATTTTGAACCAGCCTAGGTGCCCATGAGCAGATGACTCTATCAGAAAACTATGATATATAAACACAATGGAATACTATGCAACCATAAAAAAATAAGGCATTCTTACCATTTGCAGCAACCTGGATGGAACTGGACAGCATTATGCTAAGTGACATAAGCCAGTCAATGAAAGAGAAATACCACGTGATCTCACTCATTTATGGATAACAAAGAACATTATAAACTGATGGACAAAATAATAGAGACAGAGGCAGTAAAGCATCAAACAGACTGTCATATTACAGCAGGAAGTTTAGGGAGAACTAGGGGAGATAAAATATTAACCAAAGGACTTGTATGCATGCATATAAGCATAACCAATGGACGCAAGACACTGGAGTGGTGAGGGTATGTATGTGAGTGGGGTCGGGTGAGTGGACAATGGGAAGATATGTTCACATGTAATAACTTAATTTAAAAAATAGAGAAAAAATAAAGAAATAATGAGAGAAAACTTCCCTTATTTGGAGGACCACACCAAGACACATCATAATTAAAATGCCACGGGGAAAAGACAAAGAGAGAATCTTAAAAGCAGCAAGAGAAAAATAGTTAATTACCTACAAGGAAGTACCTAAAGAACTGTCAGCTGCTTTCTCAACAGAAACTATGCTGGTCATAAGTGAGTGGTTAAGAAATATTCAAAGGGATGAATAGCAACCAAGATTACTCTACCCTGCAAAACTATCATTTAGAATTGAAGGTCAGTGAAGAATCGCACAGATAAAAAAAAAAAGCTAAAGGAATTCATCACCATCAAGCCAGTATTATATGAAATGCTGAAGGGAGTTCTTTAAGAAGAGGAAGAGGAAGAAAAAGGTAAATATAAAATATATTAACAACAAACTGGCAACAAATACATATCTATGAACAACTGAATCTAAAATTCAAATGAATAAAAAATCTGATGAACAGAATAAACTGGTGAATAAAATAGAATCAGGGGCACAGAAATGGAACACACTCACAATTCTCAGAGGGAAGGGGAAGTGGGGGCGGGTGCAGGAAAGATTAGACAAAGATCTTATATGCATGTATGTATTACCTATGGACACAGAAAATATGGTGATGAGGGCCTGGGATGGGGTGAGAACTGGTTGGAGGGAAGCTATGGGGGGAAGGACATTTGTAATAATCTCAACAATAAAGATTAGTTTAAAAAGTGAATAAAAACCATACCAAGCATTTTTTATTCTGTACACAATTAGCATTGCATTAGATGAAACAATATTTAATGTTATAAAATGCCTTAATTAAAAAATGTATTATTTGACAATATACTAGAAATATAAAAATAGTTCCAGAAATAAAAAATAGGGTACTGATTAAATATATTACAAGATATTTATACAATGGAATGTATGCATCTGCTAAAAATAAAAATAAAAAGAAACTGACATAGGAAATGCTTCTGACTTGTAACATTAAAAAAGTAATACAACTCTGGCCATTGTGGCTCTGTTAGTTGAATATCATCCCATGCACCAAAAGACCACTGGTTTGATTATTAGTCAGGGCACATGCCCAGGTTGTGGGTTCAGTCTCTTGTTAGGGTCTATAAGGAAGGCAACATCAATAGGTTGCCTAACAAGGGGTCTATAAGGGAGGCAACTTATTGATGTTTCTCACATCAATATTTCTCTCTCTCCCTCTCCTTTGCTGTCTCTCTAAAACCAATAAAACAATATTTTTTAAATGCAACATGTACATCAATATTTATGGCATGATTTTATTTGTGAAACAACTATGTGTGTGTATGTACATACATATGTATGTATATAGGGGGGGCATAGAGATCCATCATTTTCCACACACAAAAAAACAAAAACATATTGCTACCTATTTTCACTAACCAAAAGAAATCCAAATAGGATTTTCACTTTTACGAAAAAAGCTATTAACAACCCTGGCCAGTGTGATTTAGTTGGTTGGAGCTTCATTCTGTACACCAAAAGATCTTGGGTTCGATTCAGGGTCAGGGCATATACCCAGGTTTCAGGTTTCAGGGTCAATCCCTGGTCAGGGTGCATACAGGAGGCAACTGATGGATGTTTTTCTTTTCTCTCTCTCTCTCTCTCTCTCTCTCTCTCTCTCTCTCTCTGATCAATTTAAAAAAAAATTTAAGCTATAACCATACGGATGTAGTAAGTTTTCACATTAGGCCATTCTGGCTTAGGAAAGATTTCATAGGAACACTCTACTTTCAGATAGCAGGGAAAGCCTGTATATATAAAAGCATTCAAAAGTATTTTGGCCCTAGCCAGTTTTGCTCAGTGGACAGTACATTGCCCTTGCAGACTGAAGTGTCCCAGGTTTGATTCCAGTCAAGGGCACATGCCCAGGTTATGGGCTTGATCCCCAGTATGGGGTGTGCAGGACGCAGCCAATCAATGATTCTCTCTCATCATTGATGTTTCTCTCTCCCTCTCCCTTCCTCTCCCTTCCTCTCCCTTCCTCTCTGATATCAATAAAAACATATTTTTAAAAAGATGTTTTAAAGAAAACTCACTGCACTGTTCATTATGTTTATCTCTTGTGGGGGAATATAACTGAGGAGCAGCTGGAGGAAGACTAACAATTATAAAATTTAACTTCTATATTGTTTGAATGCTTATACACATGTTTTCTTATATACTTATATATTTCTAATATAAAAAAGTTAATGTTTGCATAGTTATGGACATAAATTTCTTTATTCAACTCATTAGCTATCTTACTGAGTTTTAGAAGAAAATATTATTTTATTTTTTACTATCTTGTAACTACTTAAGCTTAAGTCTTAGGTAGGGCAATTCAGGTTTGGCCTCAAGTATGACTCCCTGGGGGCTAAACCCAAGTTTGATTTGATTAATAGACACAGTGCATCCAGAATCACTTGTCCCTCACCACATAGGCCTTGACTCAACCCTGTGTATCTCTAAGCATTCATCCTGCCGGTCGCCTCACAGATCAGCCCTGATTGCTAGCTAGGCCTAGGGACTCTACCCAGGCATGAATTTTGTGCACCAGGCCTGTAGTTATTTATAGTAGCAGTTCTCAAACTCAGCTGCACAAAGAATTGCCTGAAGAAACTTAATCAATATTAATGTCTGGCCAGGTCCCACCCTCAGAGGTTCTGATTACTTGGTCTAGAATACACTGTGGGTGTGGGATTTTAAAAATCTTTCTAAGTAATTCTGATGTGTATCCAAGGTTGACAACCACTGTTTTTAGAATAAAATAGATCAATTTCAAGTCCTCTTGAGTCTTCCTGAATACAATGAATAAAAATTTAGGCTCAAGTCAGGACCACTGCTGCACAGATATGCCATTACATAATAATGCTGAAATATTAATACAATAATATTTTGACCAAACCAGGATTCTGAAGATACATTTCATGATCCTATAAACTGAGTTGAGGCACTTTTAAGAATTGTAGTATGTGCTTATTGTCACTAGAGGGCTGTCAGGTAAGTAAAAAAGAAGAAACAAAATTTCAAACTTCAGAAATTCCACTTACTCCCATAGTTCCTATCATTGTGATGAGTACAAACCTCAACTTTCGATTACTTGCCCTAATTACTTTTCAAATGTCCAGTTCTGTATATTCAAGTGCATCCTAGTGATTTCTTCCTGATTTTCAACCCTCTCACATTTAACCATACACTAAAATCAAACACATGCCTCCCAAGACTGACTTCCCTTTCTGACTTCTGTTTTATCAATGTTTTTATGTTCCTAGTTACTCAAACAAAAAACTCTACAGTCCTTTTCCCATGTGTCCTCTCCCTCCATGCTCCAAGCTCATTTTACCTCCTGAATATTTCTTATATCCATTCCTATTCCTTTATCCCCGTTGTCATGGCCTTTGTTTAGACAAAGGACTACTCACCTTGATTTCTGTAATAACCTCCTAAGGGATCTCTCTAACTCAGCTTGGAGTCTCCTACTCTTTCCTTAACACTGCCATAAGAATGAGCTTTTGCCGAAGCCGGTTTAGCTCAGTGGATGGAGCATCAGCCTGCAGACTGGAAGGTCCCAGGTTTGATTCTGGTCAAAGGCACATACCTTGGTTGTGGGCATATCCCCAATAGGGGTTGTGCAGGAGGCAGCTGATCGATGTTTCAAACTATCTCTCTCCCTTTCCCTCTGTGGAAAATTAATAATATATACATATTAAAAAAAAGAATGAGATTTTAAAACCAAAAAGCTGATTATGATCATTCCAATTCTCTGCTTAAAACCCTTCTATGGCTCTGTATACAATAAAGTGCAAATATCTCTTTAGGACCTTTAAGCTCTGGCTCTTGCCTACTTCCCCAAACACATCTTACACAGCCTCCTTCTCTTGCAAGCTAAGATATAATGTCTCCAAACTTTCAATTTCCCCATCTGTGCCTTTGTAAGTGCTATTTCTTCTGCCTATAATTTTCTTCCTCCTCTTTTTATCCTGTTGAGCAGTTCATTCTTCAAAATTCAGTTATTGGTGTTTCCTTCTCTTTCCAGGCCAAAGTAGTCACTCAGGTGCCATGTGAGCAACAGGATTTTTTTCAAAGCTCTCCAGGTAATTCTGATGTGTAGCCAAGGTTGAGATCCACTGCTACCATATATCTCTAACACTATGCTGTATTTCAACCAGTTTGTAGTATATCTGTCCTCCTTTGTTAACTGTAAGGTCATTGAGGGAATAAGCCACATTTTATTCAATTTTGTAATCCTAGTATCTGTGGAGAAAACATGAATGAATGAGTCAATAAACCCTACCAGTAATATAAAAATACAAGTTTCCATTAACATTTCATCATAGCATAATCATATATAGTTCTCTTTTATAAAAATATGATCTAGCATTACCTTTTAAGACATAAGATTTTTCTTGCTGATTTAGACTGGTATTGTCACCAATAGTATAAAAAAATGATTGCACTCACTGAAAATTACCTCACTCTGCTCAAAGATATACTTCCTATAGTAATTTTTATAAAACCATTATAGGTAAATTAATAAATCTCTTCAGAAGTTATTTAAAATTTCAGCTAGTCCTATTTTGTGGGGATAAATTTACTATTGACATGCAGCAACATTTCAGAGCCTAGTAGTAGACACAAAATTCAATGAACCACCTACAATATTCTTTTTAGATAGGACTTGATGCTGGGACCAAGGACAATTTATCCCCAGAGCAGCTTTCCTAGATGCCTCCATTACACCATCGCATTCTTATCAACAGCTGCTTAGCTAAAACATCCTGAGGACAGTTCAGCCAGCCCAAACCAAAAAACCTTGAAGATATTCCTGGGATTAGAAGAGAGATAGTTGAGTGACCTGAAAATAGAGGACATATGTTGTTGTCATTCTACAACAAAGAAGATACTTGCTGGCCTTTATCCTAGGTAGTAATGCCTAACCACAATTTGGAAGTCTCTGGTCATAGAGAAATGTGAAGGTCTAACCTGGGTGGAGTCTGGGACATGCATTCTCCTAACTGGAACCCTGCTTTGTCAACAGTGTGCTTTAAAAATACACACACACACACACACACACACACACACACACATGCACGCACACTGATTTCAGAGAGATAGAGAAATAGAAACATCAATGATAAGAGAGAATCATTGATCAGCTGCCTCCTGCATGCCCCATACTGGGGATCAAGCCTGCAAATTGGGCATGTGCCCTGTCTGGGGAACATCCATGACCTCCAGGTTCATAGATAGGTGCTTAACTACTAAGCCATGCTGGTGAGGCAAGTGTGTGCTTCTAAAAGGCCTTCTCAACTCCTTTTACCTCATTTACCTGGATGCAAGTAGGGTATTTATGGGCCAGAACCATTACTCCCTCTAAAGGAGCAGGGACCTGAATATTTGATAAACCATGGACTGGCAAAAAGTGCCTTGGTGCAAGTGTAATCAGATCAAGAAAGTCAGGGTTCAAAAGTAGTTCAAATATATATCAACAAATTCTTAACTAGGAGCATAGTCTAAAGTTATGACAGCCATGTTGTTGTCTCCACCCTAATCTAAAGAGGGCTGTTGGAGATAAGAGTTCTCATTGACAATAGAACTAGAAGGAAGTTCTTTCTAACATTCTTTCTATTTTCAGGACTTAAAGAGTGAGCATCTTGTTCTTTAACTTAAAGCTCTATTGGGATTGTAGATGGGATGAACAGGACCTGAATACCCCATAGCTGGGCTTCTTATTTTTCCTCTACTGACCAGCTTCCCTAGTCTATTCCAGACACAAGTAAACTTAAAACACTGAGGAAAATTTGGGAAACAACTATTTACATTTGTAGTGATGGCAAAGTATTGTTCAATTTCACACAGATTAAACTACTAACTAGATCCTTCCAGTATTCACTGCTAACACTCACCCTAATACAGAGGAGCAACAATAGTCACTAGACCCTGACCTTGAAGTCTAGTTTTTCTAGTTAATTTCCCTACTTCCACCTTCTAGCCCTAGATTACAATATAAGCTTTAACTTATTTTTGGTCTTTCAAGGGGCAAAGTCCTTTGTTATCAGGCCTTCAACAAACATGGTGTTTGGCTGCAGATTGAAACAGCACTAACTTCCTGACCACCTCTCATCACCCATTTGGCTGGCTTCCTCTGGCTGCTCCCAGAAGGTCCTGTTTCTATCTCCTCCTAGCTTGTGACAGAGGCCCTGCTTCTACATTGTTCCTGATCCCTGCCTCCAGGATTATAGCATCTTGAATGGTCTGCAGTTTGTCTCTATTGCCTCTTTCTAGACTTTCCCTGGCTGCAGTACTTTCAAGCTTTTATGATCTCCAAGAGATCATCAAATAATGCTATGTAGTCCAAAGTAATTTCATTATAACACTGATGAGATGCCTTAACAACTTAACTCTTATTTATATCAATTAGCCTATGGGAAAACTGGCTTCATTAAAAGTAATTTTGCTTAAATCAACAATGACAAGTGATGGTGAGGATGTGGAAAAAGGGAACCCTAGTACAATGCTGTTGGGAATGTAACCATTAAGAAAACAGTATGGAGTTTCCTCAAAAAATTAAATATGGAAGTGCCATTTGACCCAGTGATCCCACTTCTAGGAATATGAAACATGAAGTACCAATAAAAAAGAATGTATGCAACACTATGTTCATAGCAGCACAGTTTAGTAATATATAAGATCTAGAAACAGTCCAAGTGCCCATCAGTAGATGAGTGGATAAAAAAGCTGTGGTACATTTATACCATGGAATACTATGCAGAAGTAAAAAAAAGAAGAATATTTTACTCTTTGAGACAGCCTGGAGGGACCTGGAGAGTAGCATGCTAAATGAAATAAGTCAGTCAGAGAAAGATAAGCACTCATATATTGAATCTAAGTAACAAAATAAACTGATGAATGGAGTGGATCCAGAGACATAGAACCATGGAACACAGTGCAGAATCTCAGAGGGAAGGGTGGGTGGGTAGGAGGTAATCAACCAAAGACTTTGTATGCATACTAGTGGCCCGGTGCACAAAATTCGTGCATGAGGCGGGTGTCCCTCATGCACCCTCTCCAAACTAGGATTCCTCAGACATCCCTCTCACAATCCGGGACTGCTGGCTCCTAACCACTCACCTGCCTGCCTGAATAATCACCCCTAACCACTCTGCCTGCTGGCCCGCTTGCCCCCAACTGCCCCCCCCTGCTGGCCTGCTCAACCCCAACTGCCTCCCTCTGCAGCCTGATCACCCTCAAACACCATGCCCTCCTGACCTGATAGCCCCTAACTGCCTCTTCCTCGGCCCCACCACCATGACTTTGTCCAAAAGGAGGTCTAGAAGGCCTCCCAGAAGGTCTCTGGTCTAATTAGTATAATATCCTTTTATTAATATAGACTAGAGGCCCAGTGCATGAAATTTGTGCACGGGGGTGTGTCCCTCAGCCCAGCCTGCACCCTCTCCAATCTAGGATGCCTTGAGGAATGTCCAACTCCCCTTTTAAGCCTGATCCTGGTGTGATCAGGCCTAAATGGGCAGTCGCACATCCCTCTCACAATCCAGGACTGCTGGCTCCCAACCGCTCACCTGCTTGCCTGCCTAATTGTCCCTAACCACTTCTGCCTGCAACTCTGATTACCCCTAACCACTCCCATGCTAGCTTGATTGATGCCTAACTACTCCCCTGACAGCCTGATTACCCCTAATTTCCCTCCCTGCAGGCCTGGCCCATCCCAACTGCCCTCCCCTGCAGGCCTGATTACCCTCAGCTGCCTTCCCCTGCAGGCCTGGTCCCCCCACAACTGCCCTCCCCTGCAGGCTTGGATCCCCCCTAACTATCCTCCCCTTCATGCCCAATCACCCCCAACTGCCTTCCTCTGCCAGTCCAGTCACCCCTAACTTCCCTCCCCTGCGGGCCTGATCACCCATAACTGCCTCCCCTGCCAGCCATCTTGTGGTGGCCATCTTGTGTCCACATGAGGATGGCCATTTTGACCACATGGAGGCAGCCATCTTGTGTGTTGGAGTGATATTCAATTTACATATTACCTCTTTATTAGATAGGATATGCATAACCCATAGACACAAACAATAGGGTGCTGAAGGCCTGGGGGGAAGGAGGGAGGCTGGAGGAGGTCAATGGGGGTTAAAAGGGGACATATATAATACTTTTAATAATAAAAAAATATTTTTAAGGTTGTTTTGCTTAAAATCACAAAAGTTATTAATGACCTTAAATAAGGTCTTTCTGTACCAGCTCTATTAAGCTTCTCTCTATCCCTGACTCTGATCATCCCATATGCTTTCTGTCTCTTCTCTTCTCTCTCTCTTTTTAAAATACACTAAGTGGCCCGGTTATTATGATCACTGAATGCATAATAATCTGGCCAACCAATGTATATCCTATATAATAAAAGGCTAATATGCAAATTGTCCCCTCCACCAGGAGTTCGACCAGTAGGCAGGCCAGCCAATTGCCCATGTCCCCTCCCCCTGGCCAGGCTGGCCAAACCCCACCCATGCACAAATTCATGCACTGGGCCTCTAATACACACACACACACACACACACACACACACACACACACATACATACTGAGTGGTCAGATTATTATGCGTTCAGAGATCATAATAATCTCGCCATTCAGTGTATATTTTTATTTTAGAGAGTGAGAGAGAGAGAAGCATCAATGTGAAAGAGAAATATCTATAGGTTGCCTCCCATATGTACCCCACACCCAGACCAGGGACCTAACCCAGCAACTTTTCAGTGCAAGGGATGATGCTCAATCAATTGAGCCACACTGGCCAGGGAGCTCTCTTCTCTTCTCTTCTCTTCTCTTCTCTTCTCTTCTCTTCTCTTC
>JAAGEH010000015.1:33208202-33251008 GCA_011751065.1 Lasiurus cinereus | reverse complement strand
TCTCTTCTCTTCTCTTCTCTTCTCTTCTCTTCTCTTCTCTTCTCTTCTCTTCTCTTCTCTCCCTCTCCCTCTCCCTCTCCCTCTCTCCCTCTCTCCGTCTCTCCATCTATGTCTTTGTCTCTGTCTCTCTCGTAGGGCTGCATTTCTTACCTCCTTCTAGTTAATACACATCTTCAAAAGTGCCCGGCACACACTACTGGTAATTTCTATCAGGCATTTACAAATACTTAAGATCATTCTATTTATATTTGAATACTCCTGCTTTTAGATCTCCCTTCCCTAATTTCACAGTCACTTTGACAGAGGAAGGCATTTTTCTATAGATGTCTATATTTATGGCTGGAATCTTTAATCTAATAGCCAAATGGCAATTCTTATGGTATGAAACTAGAATGTAAATCTCCCTCAAATAAACCTTGTTTGAAGTGTTATCTAAGGATCACTTGCATCACAGTTACTTGGGGAAGCTTATTAAAATGTGGATTTCAGAGCCTCTCCAGAGATCATAATTTAATAGGTCTAGGGTGAAGTCTCAGAATCTATATTTTAGCAGTCTCCCTAGGTGAGTATATAGTTTGAAAAACCATTGCAGTAAGACATGCCGCTTACATAGTTTTTTGTTGTTGTTGTTGTTTTGTTGTTGTTTTTTACTTTAGATGTCAGTGTCAGGATCTGGACCATGCTCAGCAGATAATGTACCCATAGCAGTATGTGAAGTTCTTTAACTTGGGACTTTATGAAGACAGCAAAAATATCTGTTGGGAATAATTGAATCTGAACTCTAATAACAATAATTGTATTTCTACATACACACCCTGTTTATTTACTTACTGCATATGTTTAGATAAATTTATAAGCATCTACAGTGAATTTTAATATCAATATGCATATCCTCCTTTCTAAGGAACTAGCCCTGTGTACATTTTCCTTCCAGGTTCTGGGTATCACTCTGTCTCCCAAATTCTTATTACCTTAAGCTGAGAGATCCAATTCTTGATTCAGAGTGCTTATTAGGAATCCAATGCACTTGCTCTAAGTATCAATAATTGATTGATTTCTATGGTAAGCTGTATTTCCTTCCAATATGTTCTGCAAAGAGCTGACTGCCTACTGTACTGGTTAATTGGATATTGCTAATTCCAATTCTAATTGGAATTGTTAGTAAATGTCTAATCTGGTGGTTTCAAAGGGGAGCCAGTAGGGAGGGAAGTAGATATATGAAGATTAACTGGGGAGTTTTTTCAATTGATATGGGTCCAGAACACTTGAGATTTTGGCAATATCCAAGTTTGTGGATAGGATGGGGACTTCAGGATGAGAAATACTGGCCTAACCAGCATGCAGCATCTGTGCCCTCTGGAACAGTTGGATTTTCTCTCTCTTTTTATTAATGTATTGCATGTGTACATATCTTCCCATTGCCCCCCAACCCACTCCCATAACTTTTGTCTAAAAAGGAGTCATTGATTTCTTTGAGTGGAACCTGAGTCTTCCTCCTAAGCTGAAAACAGATTATCCTATTTCTCTCAGTACACAGGTCCATAACACAACTCTTCCTCTCTAACATCATAAACATCCTCCATTACCATCCCAGTCCTCACCACTGGGAAAGCATTAACTCAAAGTGTTACTACTTAATCACTTCTTGTCTTATAACCTTTAACCTACAGAATAACTTTTGTATTTACAATGGGCATTCTCAGAGTTTGACAGTGTTCAGAGTCTTTCCCATGGCTGGTTTGAAATATGGCTTGAATTTTGAATTTCTCACATATTGTATATGACCAGGAGAAATGGGTTTCTGTCACTAGCCTCATTTATTTTCATTCCTCAACCAAAATGATGGATGATGAATACTCTCCACTATACCCAAAGAAGGAAGACTCAGGTTCCACTCAAAGAAATCAATGACTCTTTCTTAGACAAAGATTATGGCTCCTCAGTAATAAAGTAGTTCTGTTCCAAACAGATTAAATCTCCATACTTCTTTTTTTTTAATTTTTATTGATTTTTCACAGAGAGGAAGGGAGAGGGACAGAGAGCTAGAAACATCAATCAGCTGCTCCCTGCACAGCAACCCCTGGGGACACACATGCCCACAACCAAGGTACATGCCCTTGACCAGAATCGAACCTGGGACCTCTCAGTCCACAGGCCAACGCTCCATTCACTAAGCCAAACCAGTCTTCTTAGGAGGACTAGATACCCTTGTACACTTCTGTTAACATAAAAAAAAAAACACACATTGAAACCTGTAAAAAAGTTTGTGAATTTATTTGAGCCAAACTGTAAACATATGCATGGAAGCAGAACCTCAACGAATTGAGATAAAGCTCCTGAGAATGGAGGGTTACATTTGTATTTATACGTTGCAATCAAAGGAGGGACACAGGTGGGTTACATGAAATTCATTGGTGATAGAACAAGGAGGTGAGATAAAGCAAAGCTGGGAAAACCCCTGGGATTGGATAAAAAGTGAAATGATGGACACATACTTAGGTGGCTGCAGGAACAATTAACATGATAATGAAGGAATTTGTGGTATCTGTCCTGGCGCCCACAGTTTGGTTATGCCCCAGGGGCTCCAGAAAAAGGGAAGTTACAAGTTGCCCACACATTTCAAAGGGTATGTTATCACAGATGCAAAAAGACAGATAAACTCAGTTAAGGTAAAAGTTGACCTTGTCAGTGAAGATACTGGCCTAGGATGTAACTGCCCACCATAACTATGTTTAGTTAAAGTTTAATTTCAGAGCATCCTTTGGTTACTGCATTTGCAAGATTGTTATGCATGCCTCCCCCAACCTTGTCAGGTCAGCATGTGGCCCCTTTCATCCACACTTCTGAAAAGAAAAGATTCTCACCTTCCATTCATACAATGCTTGATCCACTTTCTGCAAATCTTTAGTCTAGAAAATATCCTCTTCAGGACATAGTTATGGCATACTACCTAATCCAGGACCTCAAATACCCTTTTTTTCAAAGATACTATAAATCTGGTAACAACATATCCACTGCTATAACTAGTAATGCCTTAATTAATATAAACCCAAAGGCAGAGCTTCTGTACAATCAGTTTTACGTTTTGCCTGAAAGACTGCTTCTGTGACAATTCTACCATAACTTAATCTGAGAACTCTAAAAAGGGCTAATTCCAATGTAACCCTGATTTTTGGGGCTAGTGATCTAAATTCAAGCCAGCAAGCTCAGTGTACATCCCTGATAACCTATAATTAAGACCCTAACTCCTTCCCAGATACTGGTCTTACAGAACTTGTTACTGTGAACAGTGCACTGCCCTGGAGGGAGGGTTATTAACACTGACACCAGGCTTGCTATGGCCTGGAGATATGGCCTGGAGACACACAACATCTGGGGGCCTTCTTGCAAGGCCTGCAAAAAGGACCGGAAGCATAATACATGTTCATGGGACAAAGACCATAGGGAGGAAGATATAAGGGAGGGTCGCATGCATGTTCCTTTACTCAGATTTGGTAGGCTGTTTCCTGAGTATGCTGGTGTATTAAACAGTGTCCCTCCTTTTTTTCTCAGAAGTGTCCTTGGTTTTCTTTGGTCTTCTGCAACAGCTGGTTCCCTGATACTGGGAAACCAACCGTGCTTGCCTTTTTTGGCCTCCAGAGAGGGGACAGAGCTTGGGGCCCAGGGGACACGCCTCCTGAAGGCTCGTCCTGCTGATTTTAGCAGAACTGAACTACGGGACTCCTGGCGCTTCTGGATCTCAGCCTAGGACTGGGCCAGCATCTGGAGAAAGTGGACAGACACTTCTAGACCTGTTGACAGAAGCAGTAACATAAGGGCTCCATCAGTCAGGCCCACTCCAGTGAGTGGAAGGGGGAGCTTGATTACCTCCCTGGAAGTCATAGGACTTCATCAGTTAAACTGGTCAGGGATCAGGAATCGGGTGGACTGTTTTTTTTAAACTCTGAGTGAATGTCTGGTGAAAGTGTGTGAGTGTAGAGGGAGAGGGCCTGCCCTCTCGTATCCTTTGTGTGGCTCCACGACCTTGGTTACGGAGTCTGAGTGGGCCCCGACCTGTGGTTCCATGATTTGTCATATGGCATAACGGTCACTCACCCACAGGTGGAGGTGACCAGGCCTGGGGTCTATACGGATGCACCTTAGCTAAGACAAATCTAAGCTCCCAAGGCATGCAGCCAGGTGGGCATCTGAGTGAGGATCTGTGAAAACAGGTCACCCCCTCCCTTGTCTGTCTCTCGCCACCAATCATCATGGGGTTGGGACAAAGTAAACCCACTGTTCTCAATTGCATGTTGAAAAAATTTGAAAAGGGTTTCAATGGAGACTATGGTATTAAAATGAACCTCAAAACACTGAGGAAATTCTGTGATTTAGAATGGCCAGCCTTTGGGGTTGGCTGGCTCTTAGAAGGCTCCTTAGATAAAGGACTGGTCATGGCAGTCTGGAATGTAGTCACCAAAGACCCTGGACACTTAGATCAGTATCCCTACATAGACAGCTGGTTAGAAATTGCTCAAACCTTGCCACCTTGGGTTCGGTTCTGTGTGTGTAACAAGGGACAGAGTAAAGTTTTAATAGCAGGAGTGATGAGGCAGGCAGGGCAGGTGCAGGCTAAGAAGAGGCAGGCAGGAGAGGAGAAGAGAAGCAGTCAGGAGAAAAGAAACAGATCCCTCAGAAAGGAACCCAACCCCCTGTTCTGCCAGGATCCCCTGAGGAAGTCCCACCAGTTTTACCACTTTCATATGTGCCACAAGCAGTACCAAGTGCTCCCCCCATGGTTTGGAATGTCTGGAAAGTCTGAAACACCACCCCCGTCCGTCTCTCCTCAACTAGGCTCTCCAGAGCCAGTTGGGCAGCGCTTGCATTCAGCCGATCAAGGGCCCAAGCCACAACCAGCACGTCAGATGCTTCTCAGGGAGATTCGGGGTGCCCAAGTGCTTGGTGAAGATGGGACATTGCAGGAGGGAAGGCCAGTCTATAATTATCAGCCCTTTACCACAAGTGACATCCTGAATTGGAAACATCATACCCCACCTCATTCTGAAAATCCTCAGGCATGGTAGACCTCCTAGAAATGATTTTCCAGACCCAGAAGCCCACCTGGGTGGACTGCAAGCAGCTCCTTTTCACGTTATTTAACAATGAGGAGCGCATGAGAGTAGTATCAGAGGCTCAGAAGTGGCTCCAGACCCAGGCCCCAGCAGGAACATTAGATACAAACAGATGGGCAGGGAGGCCTTTCCCTGATGAGGAACCTGATTAGAACCCAAACTCAGAAGATGGAAGGGCCAGGCTAGAAAGATATCAGCTGGCCTTCCTCCAGCAGGTCAGGACCGGATCCAAGAAGCCCACCAATATGATTAAAATCTCTGAAGTTTTCCAGAAGTCTGACAAAAGTCCAGCAGCTTTCTATGAGAGACTATGTGAGGCATACCGAATCAACACTCCCTTTAACCCTGAAGCCCTGGAAAATCACACCATGGTAAATGTTGCTTTTGTAGGCCAAGCCCAGCCTGATATCAGGAGAAAATTACAGAAGCTGGAAGGATTTCCAGAAATAAAACACCACCAAACTGCTGGAGATAGCCAACAAGGCTTTCATCAACCGAGACAGTGTGGCAAGGAGGGAGAAAGAAAAGCTAATACAAAGAAGGGCCAATATAGTAGCACCAGCTTTTAGAGGCTCAGCTCTCAGAAAGATCAGAAAGGGAAAAAAGAATACAGATCAGGGGGAAAAGGAAGAGCAAGACTGAGAAGACCAGTGTGCCTATTGTAAGGAGACAGGACACTGGAAGAATTAATGTCCCTAATGACGAAGAAAATTGGGCTCCCTTTTCCACCCAGTCGCTATCAACCAGAGCCACCTGAAGCAGACTGGGGGCCAGACTGTGGACTTTATGGTTGATACAAGAGCTGAGCATTCAGTAGTCACACAGAAAATAGCACCTCTCTAGGGAAAGGAGGTCACCATTATTGGAGCTACTAGGATCAGACTCGTAGATCATTTTGCTGCCCTCGATATGCCAACTTGGTGGTCATCAAGTAATTCATGAATTTGTGTACTTGACGGACTGCCCAGTGCCTCTAATGGGTAAAGACCTTTCAGCCAAAATGGGTGCAGAAATCACTTTAGCTCTAAATGGCCCAGCACAGCTTCACCTAAGTGAGGGGACCTCCTCAATGATCTTGTCCCTAGCAGTGCAAAGGGAGACAGAATAGAGACTTTATACCCCCCAGCCAAAGGCCTCATCATTAGAACTGACATAGAAAAAGAATTCCCCTGGTCTGGGCTGAAGGAAATCCTCCAGGCCTGGCTAAGGACCATGCTCCAGTGCTGATTGACTTAAAGCACAGCCTGTTAAAATCTGCCAATATCCAATTCTGAGAGAAGCACGCCTAGGAATTCAGGTCCACTTAGACCGGCTGATTCAGTGGGGACTTGTTAAACCAGGCAGGTCTCCATGGACATGCCACTCTTGCCTGTCAAAAAGCCTGGGACTAATGACTACCGCCCTGTCCAGAATCTACGGGCTGTTATAACCCTGCATTCAGCACTGCTGAACCCCTACACTCTTCTGGGACTCATCCCACCAGAGGCAGAATGGTTTACATGCCTAGATCTGAAAGATGCCTTTTTCTGCCTTAGATTAGCTCCTTCCAGTCAGCCTTTTTTGCTTTTGAATGGGAAAAACCAACTGCAGGGGCCAAGGAGCAGTTCACCTAGACCAGACTGCCAGAAGGGTTCAAGAGCTCCGCTACATTTTTTAGTGGAACACTAGCATCTGATCTAAGTTCCTAGGACAGGACTTGGGGTGTGTTCTGCTCCTGGCTAGCTCCATACAAGCCCAGTGCTTGGAGGGAACACAAGCCCTTCTGAGACTAACTGAAACAGTTATCGGGTGTCTAAGAAAAAAGCACAGATTTGTCAGAAAGAAGTCAAGTATCTAGGCTTTTGGATCACCCAAAGGAAATGAAGGCTAGGGACTGAAAGAAAGCAGGCATTATGTGCCACCCCAGTTCCTAGCACCCAGCAGCAGATTCGGGAATTCCTGGGAGCAGCAGGCTTCTGTCGAATTTGGATCCCAGGTTTTTTAGACCTGGATAAGCCTCTCTATGAAGCTTTAGAAGTAGAGGAGAAGGCACCCATCAACTGGGGTCCTGAACAGGAGAAAGCTTTCATCACCATAAAGGCAAAGATCACTGAGGCCCCAGCACTAGGCTACCGGATGTGACATGAGATTTTAATTTTTTTGTTCACGAGAACAGAGGGGTAGCCCTAGAAGTTCTAACTCAGGAGTTTGGACCCTGGCAAAGACCAGTAGCCTATCTCTCCAAGCAGATTGACCCAGTAGCCTTTGAGTGGCCCCGGTGTCTCAGGGCCCTTGCAGCCACTGCATTGTTAATCAAGGAAGCAGATAAGCTCACCTTAGGACAAAACTTAAATGTACAAGTACCTTATTCTGTTGTCACCCTGATGGAAACAAGGGGGCAGCACTGGCTGACTCATGCTCCAATGACTCAATATCAAGGCCTGTTAAGTGAGAACCCTCGGGTACGATTAGAAGCAGTGAGAACTCTTAATCCTGCCACCTTTCTACCTGTTGCTGAGGCATTATTGCCCGGAAGTCCTAGAGGAGGTTTATTCCAGCCAGCCAGATCTAACAGATAGGCCCCTGCCAAACCCAGACTTGGTATTGTTCACAGATGACAGCAGCTTCTTAGATGAAGGAAAAAGACGAGCAGTGGTATCAAACTTTGAGACAATCGAGGCACAGGCCCTGCCTGAAGGATGGTCAACACAGAGGGCAGAACTTTGGACCCTTGGCAGAGCCTTAGAACTCATTAAGGATAAGTGTCCCAACATCTACACTGACTCGCGCTATGCCTTTGCTACCCTGCATATTCATGGGGCCATATACAAGGAAAGGGGACTCTTGATGGCCGGAAGAAAAGGAATAAAAAATCAGAATGAGATTTTAAAGTTACTGGAAGCAGTCTGGGAGCCCAAGGAAATAGCAAATGTCATTGCAAATGTCACCAGAAAGGGAAAGATTCAGTTTCAGAATGAAATCAACATGATGATGCCGCAGCCAAGCTGGCTGCTAAAGAACAAGTGGCACTGTCACGGATCATGTTTGCCCCCAAAATTACATGAAGTAATTATACTACTCAGGAAGAAGAATGGGCCCAGCCAGAAGGAGGCAAGAGAACAAAGGAAGGCTGGTGGATACTCCCAGATCATAGGGTCTATGTCCCAGGAGAGTTAGCCATAAGGTAGTCCTCCAGCAGCATGAACGTACTCATTTAGGGAACACTGCCCTAGAAGCTTTGTTAGGCAGATACTACTGAATTGCCCATCTTCCCTCCTTGTGTGCCTCAGTCTCTCAATGTTGCCTCCTCTGTGCTCAAAACAATGTCAAACAGGGTCCTGTGGGACCAATAGAAATTCAGAGCTATGGGCAAGCTCCTTTTGAGGACTTAGAAGTAGATTTTACAGAAATAGGGCCTAGCAGAGAAAATAAATACCTGATAGTTTTTGATTGTACCTTTTCAGGCTGAGTTGAGGCATACCCACTCCCATGGAAAAGTCGAGAGAAGTCACTAAGGCATTGCTGAAGGATATAATTCCACGGTATGGAATGCCTCTGACCATAGGGTCTGATAATGGCCCAGCCTTTGTAGCAGAAATAGTACAAGTAGCTAAAGCTTTAGGAATTAAATGGAACCTACATACAGCCTACAGGCCTTAGAGTTCAGGGAAAGTAGAACGTATGAAGCGGACTCTAAAGCAGACTATGGCTAAGCTATGCCAAGAGACAACCTTACCCTGGGGAGATATCTTGCCTCTTGTACTTCTGCAGGTATGCTGTGCCCCAAGGGCCAGGGTAGGTTTCTCTCCCTTTGAAATTCTATATGATAGATCCCCTCCCTTATTTCGGCCAAAGGGAGGTTTGGGGAAAATAGGGAACTTAGAAATCCAGAAACAACTACAAGGACTTGGAAAAACTATTGAAGTACGTAGATGGGTTACTGATCGACTATCCATTTCTCTAGTAACATCTGTACATCCTTATAAACCTGGAGACCAGGTTTGGGTCAAGCAAGGGAAAAGGGAGCTCCTCACGCCTATATGGAAGGGACCCTATCCAGTCATATCAACCAACCTCTCAACTTTTAAGGTTGAATACCTGGATCCATCACTCCCAGGTGAAGGCATCCCACCAGCCGAGTGATGCCCAGCCTGAGTGGAAGGTGACCTCTGATCAGAAACACCCCCTGAAGATCACTCTCAAGAAGACAGCAGATCTAGCCAATCAAACTGCTCCAAGGAATTTAGAAATGCCCTGCTGAATTCTCCCTGACACTTATCTCTTCTGCTTATCTCTTCCTAAAAAGTGCCACCGGAACCGAGACTAGTACCAGGAGGAGAACTCATTTGTTTTTGCTGGAACACAGAAGCACCATAAAATTACTACTTCCCACACAACAAGGAAACAAAGGCCTCATCATGAATTGCTAGATTGCATCTTGTCATGCTATCCTTGGCTACATCTGCCTTGCAGGAATAGCCATAATACTGCTCTTTGTCCTAGCGGTTCACTGTTGTGGACCCCTAATGAACAGAAATAAAGGGAATAACATGCTTCCACTAATAATATTAGCTAGCACATCCTTGCCTCCCATAGGGACCACTGCCACATGTCCTTGCTTAGAAACTCACTACCCAAATATGCTAGACCGGGTAGCCTATGCGAAAGCCCCATCAAACCAGATGTTTGTTAGCTATACTTATCAGCCTGTGGCATGTTACAACTCCACTACCAAATGCACATTGGCAGGGGGGGTTGTATTGGATAGAAAAAATGATAGGACCTGTCACAGCCAATATGCAGCTAATTAATGTTGTTCTTATTTGTTTCAGCAGTACCTAGGGCCAACATCCAACAGGTCGCCACCTGGATGAACTATGCAATTCTACCCTCAAGGCTGCAAACACCACCTACCCCTGGAGCTCCCCTGTAGGAATATTCTATGTGCGTGGGACTGCTGCTTACCTCTGTCTGCCTGAAAACTGGATGGGAATGCCTTTAAACTTCAGAATTCCCTACAGGATGATAATCCCTTTGTCATAGCCCCTTTCCAGCTGAAAGCAGTTAAGAGTGGTTGTCAGCCATGTTCACCATAACATCCCACAGTCCTTGTACCACAAGGCCAAGAGAAGCTTGTGGGACAAGGAGGTGGGGAGGGGGAATGAGAAGACTAAAAAGGGCTAATTCCAATACAACCCTGATATTTGGGGCTAGTGATCTAAATCCAAGCCAGCAAGTTCAGTGTACATTCCTGATGACCTATAATTAAGTCCCTATCTCCTTCCCAGATACTGGTCTTACAGAACCTGTTACTATAAACAGTACACTGCCCCGGAGAGAGGGTTATTAACACTGACGCCAGGCCAGACCATCAGATATGACCTGGAGACCCCCAACACCTGGGGGCCTTCTTGCAATGCCTGTGAAAAGGACCGGAAGCATAATTCATGTTTATGGAACAAAGACCACAAGGAGGGAGGTATAAAGGAAAGCCCCATGCGTGTTCCTTTACTCAGATTTGGAAGGCTGTTCCCTGAGTCCACTGGCATATTAAATAGTGTCCCTCTTTTTTTTTCTCAGAAGCGTCCTTGGTTTTCTTTGGTCTTCTGCAACAAATCCACCTATCCAAATCCCTATATTTCTGTAGAATAGAATTTAATTAAGGTAATATGGCAGAAGAGATAGCTGAAGAAATAACTTCAGTATAGCACATCATAAAATGATAGTTAAATATGATGGATAGAATATATCATTTTAAATGTAAGGCTGATGGTGAGAATATGGCAAAATATCAGCACTAATCCAGAAAAGAAAAGGGAGCTATGAAGAGGTATTTACCTTGGGATAGCTGCTGTTTTATGGTAAGCCTATAAAGTAGTTTTAGTTGATCAAATACAAGGGACAAAAGAGACAAATCCTGGGACAAGGTTAGAAGTTGTATCAGATATACACCATCATTCTCTTCTGCTGAAAGTCAGTCCCTCAAAGGCTGATGCTCTTAATAGATAAATGGGGGGATTGGGAGAGATCTACCATCTAGAGGCAGATGGTAGAGATATGGGCTTGCTGAATTTGCCTCTGAATAGAATAGGGAAAAAATAAGAGGGGGAAAATTCCCTTTTAAATGTCATAGTGCTAAATCTCTACTCAGTTAGATCTGGGGTCACAATTCATGTTATCTGTATAACCAAAGTACATCATACCATAAATGTAGCTTAAAATAGTTTTGGCTTGACAATAGCCATGATGATTAGTAGAAATAAGTGCAACTGTCCTCTGGAAGAATTCAATTTAAACCCAGGTCTCAAGGAATTTCCAGAGAGAAAGTTTCTATGAATGTGTGCTCACAAATAAATCTCCTAACACACACAAGGGAAAATATAAAAGACAGGTTAAGACATTTGGAGAATATAATGAGAAGGATGAACATGCATATAATGGGAATAAGGAAAAAAAACAATACCTAATAGATAATGGTGAATCTTCCAAAATTAGTAAAATACATAAGTCCTCAGATTCGGGTCACATTTAGTTAGCATCTACTAAATTAATAGGCTAATGCCAACCCTTCATTTCCCCTCATCAGAATCCTGGATTGACCACAGTTGGGGTACTAAGTCATGTAATCCTCAAGAGGAACAACAACAACAAAAAATGATGGGTGCAATTTAAGAATACCAGATCTGAAATTATGTAGAGTCAACCTAGACCAGTGGTTGGCAAACTCATTAGTCAACAGAACGTGTGGCTTGCGAGCCGCAGTTTACCGACCACTAACCTAGACTGTTCCTTCAGTCTGGTAGATAAGTTTTGTTAATTCTGACTCTTGGTTTGGACATTCTGCAAACTCCAAAAGCAAAACCAGAGATAAAAAATATGCATTTTGGTGCAGTATACTGGTAAAAGCATGCATTTAAGGGCCAGGTTTACCTAAGTACAAATTCTGACCCTGCTACTGTGCTTCATTCAGCACCTACCTATAAAATAGTGTGGAAAGGTCTGAGAATTAAATAATTGAGATAACATAAAATGCCAGCCAACTTGCATTTTCTGTATAGAATAAAATAATTATTCCCGTTTCATTCCCATCCCTCTTTTTAGGTCATGACTTTTAGACTTTTGCCCAAGACTGAGGCCAGAGCCAACTTGTTTTTAAATAAGTTGTCTACTCTTAACAAAATGGTCATTTTGTTTGTCAAACTTTGTTAGAAAATTTGAAAAATTAAAATTATGTCAACTATTTCTCAACTTCAAAATGTATATGGTCAAGCCAGATTTAAGATTTGGATACTGACCAACCAGAACAGCCAGCCAAGGTGGACAGAGCAACTAAAGTAGGTAAAAAGATCTGACATGCTAGCTAGGTTTCAAGTCTATAATTAAGCACTAGCTAGGAAATACAGGAAGACTGTGGTCAAGACAGGCTGAAGAAAGCTGGTTTTCAGAAGTGTAGTCTTCAAAGATGAGATACACAGGCAAAAGTCATAAACAAGAAACTAGTGATTTAGTTATTGAGAAGCTGGGAAATGACTATTGGGGGCCCAATCCCCAAATGATCTGGTCACTCGTGTCAGGTGTAGAATACTAGAGTTACAAGTCAGGGCTCAAATCCAGAGTCTAGATGACAGGGATGAAAAGCTCAAACCAGAAGGAATAAGCCATATCACTGTTAACCCATTACATAGCACAATGCCTGGAACATAGTAAGTCCTTAATATCTACTGAATTAATGAATGATAGATGATAGGTAGGTAGGTAGGTAGGTAGGTAGGTAGATAGAGCAATTATACTGAAGCCAAAGCCAAATAACAATACTGGAAGGTCAGTAGCAAGATTAACATTGAAACTAATTCCTAATTCTAAAGGCAAGCAGGTTCACTCAATAGTAAAAGACCAGAGAAGCAGAGGATCAGACAATCCTTAAAATCACATGATTCTGGAGGATTATTTTGTAAATGGGGATTGAATTTTGAATATAGTGTATGTATAGTGTATGTGAAGCAAGATACTTCTTTCATATTTTAAATGCATGTTAGGTTATTTTTTTCTGAATTCGCCGTGTTGTTTTTTTCCCTTTTACATTATACCTTAATGTTCACTTCAGTGCTACATTTATTCCCAAGTGTATTCAAGGACTTGAGAAAGCAAACATCACCTGCTGAAATATGTACATTTGTTTGACCATGACCTACCTAAATCCATGGTTCTTAACTGGCAGAGGGAGGATAGGGATATTTACCCCTGTGGTAATTTTTATTGCTTTATAACATATTGCCACAAAATTAGTGGCTTTAAAAAAATACTGATTTCTTAGCTCACAGTTCTGTACATTAGAAGTCTGAATACAGAGCTGGGCTCTGCTCAGGGTTTCACAAGGCTGAAATAATGGTGCTAGCCAGGATGCATTCTCATGTGGAGCTAAGGGTCCTTTCTCCCATTCATTCGTGTTTTGGGCAGAATTCAGTTCCCTGCAGGGATAAGACAGAGGCTTCTTTTTCCTTACTATCAGCAAGGAGCCATTCTCAGTTTCTAGAGGCTATATTTCACACCTCAGAGATGTTAGCTTTCTTTTAGGCAAGCCAGAGTACATTCCCCAGCACCCAGAGAAAACCGTGCTTTTAAAGGGGCCAGATGATTATGTCAGATCCACCAGATAATTTCCCTATCTTAAAGTCAACTGAGTTGGGACTTTAATTATAACTGCAAAATCCCTTCACAGCACCACCTAGATTAGCTGTTGAATAAGTAGGAGAAAGTGAGCTAGGATATATTGGGTCTCTCTGAAAATTCTGCTTCCTACAACCCCCAATGTTGAGATACACCCATTTAAAAAATACTATAAAAAATGAAGAAAAAAAGAAAAATAGTCAGAACCGGTTTGGCTCAGTGGATAGAGTGTCGGCCTGCGGACTGAAAGGTCCCAGGTTCGATTCCGGTCAAGGGCACGTACCTTGGTTCCTGGCACATCTCCAGTAGGGGGCGTGCAGGAGGCAGCTGATCGATGTCTCTCTCTCATCGATGTTTCTAACTTTCTATCCCTCTCTCTTCCTCTCTGTAAAAATTCAAGAAAATACATTAAAAAATATTAAAGAAAAATAACCAATTGCCTCAGCTTTTTTGTTGCAATATTCAGACACTTCACCCATTCACATGGCTTGTTTGCTACAAGCTAGTAAAACTAGAGCAAACTCTAGGGAAATAATAGAAAAAATAAAATAAACTGTGACCTTAGGCTTGAAGGGAACCAAAGTTTGCCCTGAAGCTGCCTTTTGGGATATTGATTCTATGCCTGTTACTGAGAAACAAAAGACTCAGAATGAAACTTTGGCTCTCCCTCCTTTCCTGCCTAAGAGGTTCAGATAGCAAAATCTGCTTCAGGAAGAGAATTTTAGGATGCTGCCTTAGCCTAATTTGAATTAAGTATGGTATTATAGGAAGGCTCCAGGCAGGGCCCTGTTAGCTAGATACCCCCTGTGTCAAGCAAGAATTTGTTAGTTTAGTTTAGTTCTTCCTCAACTACCTGTAAATCACCCATTCTCACTTTTAAAATCTCAGAACTCATCCTCTCCCCTTTTCTTCTTTGTCCAAAATGTCATATATACCCAGTGTTGCCTCACTGCCTTGGGAATTTTCATGCATAATGAATTCCCATGCTCATATATTAAAATTTTATTTTCTCCTGTTAATGTCTCTGTTAATTTGATTACTAGCCCAGCTTGAAGAACTTAGAAGGTGAGAGGAAGAGTATTCTTTTTCTTTTGCCCCCACATGCTCAAATACTGACCAATAAATGCCACCTGTGAAACTTTGAGCAAGTAACCTAACTCTTCTAAACCTCAGTTTTTCTACCTATAAAATGGGGATAATAGTATTATTTTCCTCATATAGTGTATGGAGTAAGTGAAATAATATATGAAAAGTACTTAATACAGAGCCTAGCTCTAATTTAATGAAAGCAATTATTTCATTATCATTAAGTGAAATAAGAAATGTGAATCTCAGAAAGTATAGTTATTGTAATATAACATGTCACTAGGTACACACAGAGAACATACCATTAGATAGATTCCCTATACATAGGTGCATGTTTAGTATGTATACATGTAATATACATACATATATATACATATATACATATATGTATATATATATAATTTCTTTTAATCTTTACTGTTGAGAATATTACAGATGCTACCCTTCTTTTCCGCCATTACTCCTCTTTACCCAGTTCCTACCCCATCCCAGGCCTTCACCACCCTACTGTCTGTGTCCATAGGTAAGATTTTTGGTTAATCTCTTCCCACTCCACTCTCCCCGCTTCCCTTATAGATTCATCAGTCTGTTCCATGCTTCCATACCTCTGATTCCATTTTATTCATCCATATAGTTTATTTTGTTCATTTATCTTGATTGTTAGATTTAATTGTTGATATGTATTTGTTGCCATTTTATTGTTCATATTCTTCATTTTCTTCTTCTTCTTCCTCTTCCTCTTCTTAAACACCCTCCAACATTTCATATAATATTGGTTTGTTGGCGATGAAATCCTTTAGCTTTTTCTTGTTTGTGAAGCTCTTTATCTGACCCTCAATTCTAAATGAGACCTTTGCTAGGTAGAGTAATCTTGGTTGTAGGTCCTTACTAGTCATCACTTTGAATATTTCTCACCACTCCCTTCTGGCCTGTAAAGTTTCTGTTTAAAAATTAGCTGACAAGTTGGTCCGACGGTTGTGGGTTATTGTTAAGCTGATTAAAAATTAGCTGACAGTCCCATAGGCACTCCCTTGTAGGTTACTAACTGTTTTTCTCTTGCTGCTTTTAATATTCTCTCTTTGTCTTTAACCCTTGGCATTTTAATTACGATGTGTCTTGGTTTGGGCGTCTTTGGGTTCCTCTTATTTGGGACTCTCTGCACTTCCTGGACTTGTCAGTTTCTTTCTTTCACCAGGTAGGGAAGTTTTCCATCATTATTTCTTAGAATAGGTATTCAATATCTTGCTCACTCTCTTCTCCTTCTGGCATCCCATAAGGCAAATGTTGGTACACTTGAAGTTGTCCCAGATGCTCCTTATACTTTCTTCATCTTTTTAAATTTTTTTTTCCTCTTTTGATTGTTTTTTACTTCCTCATATTCCAAATTGTTGATTTGATTCTTGGAATCCTCTACTCTACAATTGAATCCTTATAAATTGTTCTTTATTTCAGTTAGTGTATCCTTCATTTCTAACTGTTGCTTTTTTATGTCCTTGACTTTCTCACTAAGATCCTTGAAAGTCTCATGAAGATCCCTGAGTAACCTTATAACCATGGTTATGAACTTTGTATCCAATAATTTGCTTGCTTCCATTTATTTCCTTTGTGATGTTTGTCTCCTTCTTTTGGCTACTTCCCTGTAGTTTGGTTCTATGTATTAGGTAGAGCTACTATGTCTCCTGGAATTGGAAGAATGGTGTTGTATAGTAAAGTGTCCTGTAGGGCCCAGGGGCTCAGCCTCCCCAGTCATCTCAGCTGTACCTCTGTGTGGGTTGTGCACAGTTTTGTAGTTGAGTCTTGATTGCTGTTGGTGTCTTATAGAAGTTGACCTCCAGGTCAATTGGCTGGAAGGACCAGCTGTGACTACAGTGGGAGAGCTGCTGTGCTGTATTTAAGGCCCAGTTGTGAAGCAAGGCAGACTGGTGCTAGTGCTATGTCTTGGACCTGTTGTTACTAGGTTTGGAGCACACTGTCATCAGTTACAGATTGTTTGAGAGATTTTAGCAAAACTGCAGCCATGACAGGCCATTCATTTGGAAAAGCTACTGCATTCCATTTGGGTGGAGCTGCAAACTGGATGGGACAGAGTCTCAGGAAATCACCAGGACAGAACAAACTGTGTGGGCCACTCTGATATGACTACCAGTCAGCCCTGCAACAGAAGAGGTTCCAGCACAGGAACAATGCCACTTTGGAGTACCCCAGTTTGGGAGAAAGACACCCCTCGGTTCCTGCCCTGATGCCAGACACTCCAGTTCCTCCCCATATGTATCTGGGTCCCCCAGAGCCACCTGGTGCTAGAGCTCAGAGGTATCGAGTCCCAGTAAGTTCATGTGCCAGCCCTTTAAAAGGAATAGCTGGGTCTCCTAGCAGCCTCTGTGTCTCAGCCACAATCCCTGCTGGTTTTTACAGCCCACATAGTTATAGGGACTTCTTTCCCAGCTCTGGGACCCTGGGATGAGAGTCTGGTGGGGCTGAGACCCCTTTCTCTTCTCCAGTGGCCTCCGCAAAGATGATCTCCCTCCCCATTAAAAAACTGGGACATGTGGGTGATGTATCAGACCACTCAGCTTGGGCTCACCTCCTACCAGTCTCATTGTGCTTTCTTTACTTCTCTAGTTGTAGGCCTTCCATTCAGTCAGCTTTCATGCAGTTCTGAATGATGGCTGGTCTGTATATTAGATGTAATTTTGATGTGGTTGTAGGAGGTGAGTATAGGTGTTTACCTATGCCACCATCTTGGTTCTTGCCACATATGTATTTAATGTACCACCTTAATTCTGCACTTGAAATTATCATTTATCTTTGTCTCTGAACACATTCAATATAAGCACGTCAGTATGCATTCCCAAAATAATAAAAAAATAATAATAATAAAAGGAGGACTGATAAACCCTAAAATAGATTAAAGGTTTTGTTTGTATGGTCTTAGTAGTCAGAATTATAACCAGTGGATAGAAATTGAGATTTGGACTAAATACAATGAATAAATTTAACATTTATATAAAAAAAATGTACTGCGTAAATAGTAAGCTCCATGTCTCTGAGTGACCACTTAGGAAAGTTTGTAAAATAAATTCACATATCAAATAGAGGCTGGGACTAGTGACTTTTTTTTTTTACTACAAATCTTTTTTCTTTTTAATTTAATTTATTAAAGGAGTAGATACAATAACTTTGGCAAATTTGATTACTAGAACAACATAATGTTATCCACATTGAATAATTTACTGCTGATCTGAGAATTGCCTTCTTTTACACTTAAGTATAATTTACACTGTTTCCACCAACAGCAGATATAAATATTTAAAGGAATTACTAGTGACACATTCAGAAAGCAATCATCTTGGCAGCAAAGTTTTATTGAACGCTTGCATGATTCGGGCTTTATAAAAAGCTAACCTAATTGACAAATGAGTTCTCCCTCTAAAGCCTTACTGCCCAAAGCTTCAAACAGTTTACAGTCCCCCTTTCAATTGTAAGATTGTATGAAATTCTAGTTGCTGATGAGTGTGTGTGCAGGTGCACTTTAGTCTGATGTTTGACATTTCTGTATAAACGTTTGTCATTAGATTAAGTTTCAGCAATCTCTTCTCCAGTTTTTTACCTGGAGTGATTTTTTGAAGCATGAAGTTCATATATCTTAGTTTCTCTCTCTTTAGATCAGGTCATATATATTGCTGCTTATTGTTTTGAAAAAACAAAATTATGCTTAATCCATATTGTTAGAAGTTAACCTATAATATTACAGTGGTACCTCGAGATACAAGTGCCCTAACATACGAGATTTTTGAGATATGAGTCGTCGAGTGAGCGATTTTTGCTTTGAAATACGAACAACATTTGAGATAGGAGTAATTGCGTGGATTGGCCGGCTGCACACAACCCACCAGTTTACCGTGACTCAAGCATCTCATAGTTTCCCACTCATCAAGGTTACAGAACGAATTAAACTCATATCCGAGGTACTACTGTATATGCATTTCTAGAAGTTCCACACCAGTCCATCATTTCACAGATGCTTTGGAAATTATCATTACCACTAGAGGCCCCTGTGCACTGGTAGGTTCCCTCAGCCTGGCCTGTGCCTTCTTACAATCCGGGACCCCTTAGGGATGTCAGAGAACCGGTTTTTGTCCTATCCCCACAGCCTAGGCCAAATCTGTGCACCAGGACTCTAGTATGCATATAAGATCTTTATTTTTATTTTTTTAATTAAATCTTTATTATTCAGATTATTTCATTTGTTTCTCTTTTTTCCCCTCCATAGCTCCCCTCCACCCAGCTCCCACCAGTCCTTCTACCCTTAACTCCCCCCCATTGACCTCATCCATAGGTGTATGATTTTTGTCCAGTCTCTCCCTACACCCCCCTCACCCTTTTCCCCCTGAGAATTATCAGTCCACTCCCTTTCTGTGCTCCTGATTCTATTATATTCACCAGTTTATTCTGTTGATTAAAATTTCAATTCACTTCATTTTTAGATTCACTTGTTGATAGATACGTATTTGTTGTTCATGATTTTTTATCTTTTACCTTTTTCTTCTTCCTCTTCTTAAAGAGTACCTTTCAGCATTTAATATAATACAGTGGTACCTCGAGATACAAGTTTAATTCGTTCCGTAACCTTGAGGCGTGGGAAACTATGAGACGCTCATGTCGCGGGTTCTGTGCAGCCGGCCGATCCGAGCGATTACTCCTATCTCAAATGTTGCTCGTATTTCAAAGCAAAAATCGCTCGCTCAACAGCTCGGATCTCAAAAATCTCGTATGTTAGGGCACTGGTATCTCGAGGTATCACTGTACTGGTTTGGAGTTGATGGACTCCTTTAGCTTTTTCTTATCTGTGGAGCTCTTTATCTGCCCTTCAATTCTGAATGATAGCTTTGCTGGATAGAATATTCTTGGTTGTAGGTTCTTGTTATTCATCACGTTGAATATTTCTTGCCACTCCCATCTGGCCTGCATCGTTTCTGTTGAGAAATCAGCTGACAATCATATGGGTGCTCCCTTGTAGTTAATTAACTCTTTGTCTCTTGCTGCTCTTAATATTCTCTTTGTCTTTTGCTCTTGGTATTTTAATTATGATGTGTCTTGGTGTGGTCCTCTTTGGATTCCTTTTATTTGGGGTTCTGCGTGCTTCTTGGACTTGTAAGTCTATTTCTTTCACCAGATGTGGGAAGTTTTCAGTCATTATTTCTTCAAAGAGGTTTTCAGTATTTTTCTCTCTCTCTTCTTCTGGCACCCCCACAATTCTGATGTTGGTATGCTTGAAGTTGTCCGAGAGGCTCCTTACACTATCTTCCAATTTTCGGATTCTTTTTCCTTCTTGCTTTTCCAGTTGAGTGTTTTCTGATTCTTTATATTTCAATTTTTTTACTTGATTCTTGCTTTCCTCTAGTCTGCTGTTAGGTCTCTGTAGAATATTTTTTATTTCAGTCAGTGTATGTTTAATTTCTAGGTGGTCCTTTTTCATCTCCTCTTGGGTCTCACTAAATTTATCCATCTTTTCTAGGATATTCTTGAAAATCCTTATAACCATGGTTTTGAACTCTATATCCAATTGTTTGTTTTCCTCCATTTCTTTTGGTTGTGATCTCTTCCCTTGTCTCCGCATTTTCACTATGCCTGTAGAACTTCTGTGTTGGATTCAGCCTTATGATACAAGACTTGCAAAACTGCAAAAGCCTCACTGTTGAGCTTGGGATGGGTAGAGTCTCAGGGCTTAACAGACCGCTTTGCCTTCCAATCGGCCCCGCCCTTCACAGCCCTTGGGTCTCACGTGACTTTGGGTAATCGCTGGAGCGGTCCCTGTGTGCACACACGCAGTGCCTCTAGACTGCTGCCTTTCCGGCTCCCCTGCACTCTGGGACCATATAAGTCTGGGTCCCCAGGGTTTTGCCCAAAACTGGGGTTTAGTGGAGTTAGAAGTGGTGCAGTTGAGAGGCTCTGTCTCCTGCCTACTCATTAAAGCCAGAAGCACAATCAGCAGTTGGTCTCCTGCTAGCAGTGCTGTGCGCGCCACCAGCCTTCTGCCCTTTCATTGCTCCCCAAAATTCCGTGCACTTCCCCCTTTTTATAGTCCTAACTCCACCCGTATGAGTTTCGGCTGGACCTGGGGTTCAGTGCCGTAGGATAGGGGTTCAAAGCAGTTGGGAGTCTCCGTCTCCCTCCTGTCAGAGAAAGCCAGCCAGGTACTCCGGCACCCATTCTCTCCATGTGCGCATCTCCATACCTCAGCTTTTTGCAGCTCCTCTGGGTCTCTGTGAGCCCCTCTCTTTCCTTCTGGTTGTAGAATTTCGACTCAGCCAGCTTTCCTGTGGTTCTGGATGCTGTTCGTTCTTTTAGATGTAGTTTTGAAATTGTTGTGTTAGGCAGCAGTGTAGGTGTTTACCTATGCCGCCATCTTGGATTCTCTGTCATATAAGATCTTTAGTTACTCTCTTGCCACCCTCCCCTCTCCCCCTTCTCTCTAAGATTCATCAGAATGTTCCATGTTTCTATGCCTGTGGTTTCCACTCCTGCATTGAGCGTCCGCCCCCTGGTGGTCAGTGCGCATCATAGCCACCAGCCAGTCAATAGTTGCTTAGGCTTTTATATATAGACTAGTGACCTGGTGCACGAAATTCATGCACGAAGCGGGGGACATCCCTCTTGTAATCCAGGACCGCTGGCTCCTAACCGCTTGCCTGCCTGCATGCATGCTCACCCCCAATGGCCCCCTTGCCAGCCTTCTTGCCCCCAACTGACTGACCCACTTTGCCAGCCTGATTGCCCCCCCCTGCTGGCCTGCTTGCCCTTAACTGACCCCCCTGCTAGTCTGATAGCCCCCAAGTGCCTCCCCCACCAGCCTGCTTATCCACAACTGCCCTTCCGCCAGCCTGATCTCCCCCAACTGCCTCTCTGCTGGTCTGCTCACCCCCAACTGCCTGCCCTGCAAGCCTGATCATCCCAAACTGCCCTTCCTTCTTGGTCTGATTGCCTCTAACCACCTTTGCCTTGGCCCTGCCAACATGGCTTTGTACTGAAAAAAATATCTGGGAAGGTCTCCCAGTCTAATTAGCATATTACCCTTTTATTTGTATAGATTCTATTTTTGCATTAGACCTACAGTGCAGAAAATATGACTTATTATTTGATAGACTAATTATATTGCAAGATTTGCTTTGTGACTATTTTTTCTAAATTTAACTTCTTAGTGGCACTTACTAAACTGTTCCAGAAGCTAAACTGTGTTCCAGAACCTAAGAAGCTAAGTTAAGTTCCAGAAGCTAAGCAATAGGACCAGGATTCATAGTCATGCACTATATTGGGAACCAATCTTAGGTCTTATTTTTATGTAAGTCTACCTTATTTGTGATTGTATATATGATTGGTTAGACATTTCCTTTTACTATTTCCCCCTTCTTTACAAAGTAATACACATTCCCTGTAGAAAATTCAACCATTATAAAAAGGTACAAATCTTTTACTGTTATTTTAATCAGCAACTAAAGACAATCACCATCAATGATTTGTGAACATTCATTCAAAATTCTCTATGTTTATATACACATGTAGATAAATAATTTTACATTAGTGGGATTACTCTGTATGTAGTATTTTATAACTTTTCATTTAATGTATCATTATTTCTTGTCATGTCAATGAATATAGAGACTGAATACTTAATAACTTGTGGTTAGCACATTATTCTTATCTGCTAGTAACTCTTTCTAGGAAAAAAAATTCATTACATACTCCATGTGGTGCTAGTGAGGAGGACAATCACAGTAGTATCTCCCCAAATGGTGTGCAGCAGAAAATCTGCTGATCCAAGCCTGACAAATAAGAGTTCCCTATGCTCTCAGCTAGAGGAATTGCCTAAAACCAATCAACATTGATCATCCCTGAGACTTAATATATGAACAGTGAGAGAAAGCCTCACATTCTTTGGGACTGAGATTTATTAACACACTAGAGGCCCACTACACGAAATTCGTGCACAGGAGGTGTCCCTCAGCCCAACCTGCATCCTCTCCACTCTGGGACCCCTCAAGGGATATCTGACTGCCTGGTAGGTTTGGGCCTTAATGGGCAGTCGGAATCCCTCTCACAATCCAGGACTGCTGGCTCCCAACTGCTCGCCTGCCTGCCTTCCTGATTGCCCCTAACCATTTTTTCCTGCCAGCCAGGTCACCCCCTAACCACTCCCCTGCCAGCCTAATTGATGCCTAACTGCTCCCCTGCCAGGCTCTTTACCCCTAACTGCCCTCCCCTGTGGGCGTGGTCACCCTAACTGCCCTCCCCTGCAGGCCTGGGTCCTTCCCAACTGCCCTTCCCTGCAGGCCTGGTCACCCCCAACTTCCCACTTCTGACAGCTGGTCACCCCTAACTGCCCTCCCCTGCAGGCTTGATCAGCACCAACTGCCCTCCCTGGCAGGCCTGCTCCCTCCCAACTGCCCTTCCATGCTGACCATCTTGCAGTGGCCATCTTGTGTCCACATGGGGGCAGCTGTCTTCTGTGTTGGAGTGATGGTCAATTTCCATATTACTCTTTTATTATATAAGATAGAGGCCCAGTGCACAGGTGGGGGCAAGCTGCTTTATCTAAAGGGTGTTATGGATCAGGGTGGGGGTTTTCTTGGGGTGTGGGGCGGCCTGGGTAAGGGGCCTGTGGTGGTTTTCAGGCCAGCCACAACCACTGGTGACCCAAGTGGAGGCCCTGGTATCTGGGATTAATTTATCTTCTATAAATGAAACTATGTAGACTTGAGCACAGGCCAAGACAGGCCAGGGCTGTGGAAGCAGGGCTTCCTCCATCGCTGTGGGCAACTCAAGCCTCCTACTCTCTCCAGATCTGTGGCTATCACCATTTTGGTTGGGATTTATTTATCTTCTATAATTGAAACTTTGTAGCCTTGAGTGGAGGCATGGACCTGCCAGGGTCTGCAGAAAGCTTTGCTTCCTCCATTGCCTGGGAAACCCAAGCCTCCTGCTCACTCCATGGCTGCAGACATCTTGGTTGGGTTAATTTGCATACTTGCTCCTGATTGGCTGATACACATGGCTTGTGGTGTAGCAGAGTGATGGTTAATTTGCATAATATTTTATTAGTTAGGATTATAAAATGAAGTTGGTTGTAGCTATCTTTCCTGACGACAAGAAAGAAGCTGTCTGGAATAGGAAAATTGAAGCCAAAGCATAAAAAGAAGCAGAGATAAGCAAAAATGAGAGGTTGACAAGAAGAGAGAGTATTGGCACTGGCCAGGTAGCTCCATTGGTTAGTGTTGTCCTGATATCCTAAGGTTGCAAGTTCAATCTCAGTTAAGGGAAAATACAAGAATGAACCAATGAATACATAAAGTGGAACAACAAATCAATGTTTCTCTTTTCCTTCCTCTCTCTCTAAAATCTATCAATCAATAAAAAAACAGGAAAGAGTATTGATATATCTTTTATCCTAGATTCAGCATTAGACTATACAGTCAGGCAAAATATGCCGTCTTAAAAATGGAAAGTTGTTCAATAAAACCCACTGGGACCCAGAAAATTTGGCTCAGTAGATAGAGCATCGGCCTCTGGACCAAAGCATCCCAGGTTTTATTCCAGTCAAGGGCACTTAACTTGGTTGCAGGCTTCTTACTGGCCTGAGCCCTCATCGGGGCTCATGCAGGAAGCAACCAATCAATGTGTTTCTCTCACATCAATATTTCTCTCAGTCTTCCTCTTCCAATCTCTCTAAAAACCAATGAAAAAATATCCTCAGGTAAATATTAAAAATTTTTTAAATTAAAAAAAACTCCCTGGGTTTATGGGGGAAATGGAACTAATAGTACATCTAAAAACATTGTGACACACACACAAAGACATGAACCTAATAAATATGGTAGCAGAGTCTTACACATGCTAAATGGTTAAGAAATACAGAAAGACTACAATAGATACAGCACTCTATTTTTGGGGGAAAAAAAACCCTGAAAGTTGCTTGTGGAAATGGGTATCAGTGTGTGATATTGCAAAGTGATGGAAGAAAGGTTATCTGAAATGAGAGGGAAAGAACTGAGGTATCTAGATGTTTGAGGTATAGACGTGGGGAGGGGTGTGCATATTTTCTGTATTCCTCAATGACTTAATTCAGCTGGATGTAATTTTCTGCTTTCATCTAGTGTTCCTGTCTAACAATATTGCACATAAACAAATGTAAAATTTACTTCATTCTCAAATTATTCTGTAATATATTAATCACAAAAGGAACTGGCAAATATTATATCAGTGTGTATTTGATTATGCAAGTGAATAAATTTCCATTTTTAAGTATTTAATATAATTCCTGTTGGATTTTTTCCAGAATCCTAAACAGTAATTCATGGCTGCTTAATATTCCATCACATAACAGTAACACATTTTAAATCCTAGTGTGGCCTTTCTGTGTCCCTTAATACATTTGTAAACTACCTTTCTCTAAATTTCAGTAGTTGCATGCTCAGAAATTAAAATTTCATTTTAATATTAACAAAAACAAACCATTATTGTGAAGGAGAGGTGGATTTGAAAAAGATATAAAGATTCCAAAGCCAAACAGAAATGATATACTATTATAATCTGTACTACAGCTGACTTTTCAAACAGATAATTGGTGGTTGATGATTACAGACATTTTTCTGGGCCATGGAAAATTTTGGCCAGTTTCCAAATTATTTTTTCATGAATTTTGATACTTCAAAATCCACGAAAACTTTCACAGAAATTTCAATATTAAATATTTTCATGTCAATATTGTATCTCAGGATGATAAACCAAGATGGCAGCATAGGTAAACATCTGAAATTGCTGCCCTGCACAACCTCTTCAAAACTACAACTAAAAGACAAAACAAATATCATACAGAACCACGGGAAAGCTGGCTGAGTGGAAACTCTACAACTAGAAGGAAAGAGAAAAGCACACTGAGACTCAAAGGAGGTGCAGAAGTAAAGTGCAGAGGTATGGAGGTGCGTGCAGAAAAGGCTGGCAACTGAGGATGCGACTCTCTTTTTCAATTGGGAAGGAGACACAAGCTCCTGACTGCTCTAAATTCCAGTTCCTGGCAAAACTTTGGGGACTCAAACTAATACGGAGAGAAACTGGACTGTCTGTCTTTGGGTGGAACTCAAGGGAGGCTTTCTCTCAGAGGTGCTTGTAGCAATTACCGAGGGGAAATGAGACACAGGGGCCTCTTAGAGCAGGGCTGATGATCAGCCATTCCCTTTGCTCCATCCTGTTGATTCCCTGAAATCCTGCCCCACCCAAGCTGTACGCAGAGGCTTTTGCATATAAATGGCCTGGCCCTATGCAATCTAAAATTACCTAACAAACTGCAGCTTGGTCAGAGAGCACCAGAACTTCCAAAAGAAGGCCCAAGTCCCCACAGCAGCTGCATTGCTTCAGAGCCAGACCTCATCTGGGCACCTCCAAAGCCCAAACAAAGAAGTGGAATCTGCAAATCTCTCCATAACTCCTGCGGGGTGGCATCAGGCAGAAGCTAAATTTGCACCTCCTTGGAGATCCAAGAGCCAGTGTGCCCAGTGGTCAGAGTGGAACCATTCAAATTACAACTCCTCAGATTCACAGGGACACACTCAAGAGGCAAACTCAGTGAGAATCAAAGCCCCATTAAGGCAAGTCTTGCCACATAAGGGTATCTCCAGCACAGAAGTTCTCCCACCGTAGAACTGATCCTCACAGCCAATTGGCCTGGAGGTCAATTGAACCCAGAAATACCAACAACAATCAAGGCGTAACTACAAAAAGACTGCACACAAATGGGTGCACCAAGAGTGCCCACCTCAGATAATTGGAGAGGATGAGCCACTGTGCCCTATAGGACACTTTGCACTCAAAGCCATTCTATCAACTCAGTTAAGCAGCCAAAATGCAGAGAAAAAGAAACAGGTCACAAATGACAGTAATGGAGGAAAGTGAACTACTGGACATAGAGCTCAAAACCACGGTTATAAGGTTTTTTAAGAATTGTCTAGAAACCACTAATAAATTTAGTGAGACCCTTGAGGATATGAAAAAGGACCAACTACAAATTAAGCATACACTGAATGAAATAAAGAATAATATACAGAGATTGAACAGCAGACTAGAGGATCTAAGAATCAAGTCAAAGATTTAAAATATGAAGAAGCAAAAAACACCCAACTGGAAAAGCAAAAAGAACAAAAGAACCCAAAAATATGAAGATAGTATAAAAGGCTGTGGGACAACTTCAAGCATACCAACATCTGAATTATGGGGGTGCCAGAAGAGAGACAGCAAGATATTGAAAACCTATTTGAAGGAATAATGAGAGAAAATGTCCCCCATCTGGTGAAAGAAATAGACTTACAAGTCAAGAAAGCACAGAGAACCCTGAACAAAAGGAATCCAAATAGGACCACACAAAGACACATCATAATTAAAATGCCAAGAGCAAAAGACAATGAGAGAATATTAAAAGCAGCAAGAGAAAAACAGTTAGTTACCTACAAAGAAGTATCCATAGGATTGTCAGCTGATTTCTCAACAGAAACGATGTAGGCCAGACAGGAGTGGCAAGAAATATTCAATGTGATGAATAGCAAGAACCTATAACCAAGATTACCCAGCAAAGCTATCATTCAGAATTGAAGGTCATATAAAGAGCTTCACAGATCAGAAAAAGCTAAAGAGTTCATCACTGCCAAACCAGTATTATATGAAATGGTGAAAGGTATATTTTAAGAAGAGGAAGAAGAAGAAAAAGGTAAAAATAAAATTATGAACAACAAATACATATCTATCAAAAAGTGAATCTAAAAATAAAGTGAATAAAAAATCTGATGAACAGAATAAACTGGTGAATATAATAGAATCAAGGGCATAGAAAGGGAGTAGACTGACAATTCTCAGGGGGAAAGTAATGTGGGATGGTACAGGAAGAGACTGTACAAAAATTGTACACCTATGGATGACGATGGGGGGAGTAAGAGCAGAGGGTGGGGAGGGAACTGGATGAAGGGAGCTATGGAGGGGGAAGAGAAACAACTGGAATAATCTGAACAATAACAATTTATTTTTAAAAATAACACTGAATTAAAATAAAATGACCGTTAAAAAAAAGTGTATCTTTGGTCACCTAATCCCATACATTAAAAGCGCACATGTATTACAGTGTTGTCAGTGATGTTCTGAGTGATTACCCATGCGCTGTAGCAAAACTGTCTGCAAGGGCCAATTTCGGATCTGTCCTCTAGATAATGGGGGTTGGTTGGTCCACTCCAAGTCTGACAGTTCTTACAAGAGCACGGGGAGAAAAAAAATGGCAGTGGAATAGATATTGCTGCTTTAAAGAACTCAATGGAAAGCATCAGGAGTAGACTAGAAGAATCAGAGGAGCACATCAGTGAACTAGAAACAAGGTAGGAAAAAATATACCCAAGTAGAGAAGCTTCTAGAAAAAAAAATTAAAAAGCAGGAGAGCCTTAGGAAACTTTGGGACAACAGAAAACAAAACAACATGCACATAATAGGGATCCCAGAAGGAGAGAAAACTGAGCAAGGAATAGAAAACCTGTTTGAAAAAATAATGACAGAAAACATCCCTGATATAAGGAAGAAAAAACCCACACAAATCAAAGAAGCTCACAGAGTCCCAAGCAAAATGAACCCCAAAAGACCGATGCAAAGGCACATTATAATTAAATTGGCAAACACCAATGACAAAGTAAGAATCTTAAAAGCGGCTAGACAGAGACAGAAAGTTACCTACAAAGGAACCCCCATCACACTAGCAATGAATTTCTCAACAGAAACTAATCAGGCCAGAAGGGAATTGAATGGAATATACAAAGTCATGCAAAGGAAGGTTCTGAATCCAAGAATACTGTACCCAGCAAGTCTATTAATCAAAACTGAAGGTGAAATCAGGAGCTTCACAGACAAAAAAGGACTAAGGGAATACATTACCACCAAACAAGCAATGCAAGAATTGCTAAAGTTTCTGCTGAAAAAAAAAAGGAAAGAAAGAAACAAGAAGTGAAGAAGGAACACAGAGGTAAAGATTCAAAATAGCGACAAATGAGTACCTATCAATAATAACTTTAAATGTAAATGGATAAAACACCTCAATCAAAAGACATAGGGTAGCAGATTGGATAAGAAAAAACTCATATGTCTGCTATTTATAAGAAACCCAACTCAGAAAAAAAAATTCACACAGACTGAGGATGAAGGGATGGAAAAAGGTTTTTTCAGGTGAAAGGAAATGAAAAAAAAAAGCTGGGATAGCAATACTTATCTGACAAATTAGATCTGAAAGTGAAGTACATAACAAGACATAAGGAAGGCCAGTTCATAATATTTAAGGGAGCAATCCAACAAGAAGAAATACCTTTGGTAAACATATATGCACCCAATACAGTAACACCCAAATACATAAAAAAAAAAAACAACCTGGAGGATATCAAGAGAGAGATTGATAGCAATACAATCATAGTAGGAAACTTTAATACCCCATTATCACCATTGGACAAATGCAATAAACAAAAAATAACAAAGAAACATCAATCCTAAATGACTCACTAGACCAGATGGAATTAATTGACATCTTTAGAACATTTCAACCCAAAGCCACAGAATATATCTTCGTTTCAAGTGCACATGAGTCATTTTCAAAGATAGGCCATATGTTGGGTCATAGGCAAAGTCTCTTCAAATTCAAGAAGATAGCCGAAACTGGTTTGCCTCAGTGGATAGAGCCACGGCCTGGGGACTAAAAGGTCCCAGGTTCGATTCCGGTCAAGGGCATGTATCTTGGTTCCGGGCACATCCCCAGTAGGGGCGTGCAGGAGGCGGCTGATCGATGTCTCTCTCTCATCGATGTTTCTGGCTCTCTATCCCTCTCCTTTCCTCTCTGTAAAAAAATCAATAAAATATATTTTTTTAAAAATTCAAGAAGATAGAAATCATATCAAGTACCTTCTCAGATCACAGTGGTATAAAACTGGAAATCAACTCCAATAAAAACAATCCAAAGAAATCAAACTCACCGAGACTAAAAAGCATGCTATTAAACAATGACTGGGTTACCAGACAGATCAAGGAAGATATAAAAAATAACATGGCAACAAATGACAATGAAAACACAACAACCAAAAATCTATGAGACATAGTGAAAGCAGTCTTGAGAGGGAAGTTCATAGTTCTACAAGCGTACTGCAAAAAACAAGAAACAATAGTAATAAATTACCTAACCCTACAACTCAAAGAGTGATAAAGAGAGCAACAAGAAAAGCCCAGTGGAAGCAGAAGGAAGGAAATAATAAAGATCAGAATGGAGATAAATGACATAAAGACCAAAGAAACAACACAAAAGTTTTTAAAAAACCAAGAGCTGTTTCTTTGAAAGGATAAACAAAATTGATGAACCTGTAGCCAAGCTCACCAAGCAGCAAAGAGAAAGGATTCAAATAAACAAAATGGGAAATGAAAGAGGTGAAATAACAACAGACTTCACTGAAATATAAAGGATTGTTAAAAAATACTATGAACAACTCAATTCCAACAATCTGGACAACCTGGAGAAAATGGATATATTCATAGAAAAATATAACCTTCCAAAACTCAATCAGGAAGAATCTAAACATCTCAATAGGCCAGTAACTATGGAATAAATTGAAGCAGTCTTCACAAAAGCTTCCAGCAAACAAAAGCCTAGGCAGGGCAGGGGTCTTCACAGGGGAGTTTTACTAAACATCCAAGGAAGAATTAAAACCCATCCCACCCAGACTATTCCAAAAAATTCAAGAAGGAACACTTCCAAGTTCCGTCTATGAAGCCAGCATGACCCTAATACCAAAACCGGATAAATACAATGCAAGAGAATTACAGGGTGATATCCCTCATGAACATAGATGCCAAAATCCTCAACAAAATTCTAGCAAATCAGATCCAGCAGTACATAAGCAGTATACCATGACCAAATATTATTTATCCCTGGAATGCAAGGATGGTACAACATTTGTAAATCAATAAACCAGATACATCACATAAACAAATTGAGAGATAAAAATCACCTAGTCATATCAATTGATGCAGAAAAATCATTTGACAAAATACAATACCCTTTCTTGATAAAAACTCTTAACAAGGTGGGAATAGAAGGATCAGATCTCAACATAATAAAAGCTAAATATGATAAACCCACAGCTAACATCATGCTCAATGGCAAAACCTAAAACCATTTCCCCTAAGGACAGGATCAAGACAGGGATGCCCTCCCTCACCACTCCTGTTTGACACAATACTGGAAGTACAGTGGTACCTTGAGATACGAGTGCCCTAACTTACGACATTTTTGAGATACGAGCCATCGAGCAAGCAATTTTTTGCTTTGAAATACGAGCAACATTTGAGATACGAGTAATTGGACGGATCGGCCGGCTGCACACGACCCACCAGTTTACCGAGACTCGAGTGTCTCAGTTTCCCACGCCTCAGTCAGTGTGCTTTTTTACCTCATTGATGAAGCATCTTTTCTCCATTAACATACTTTATCACATTTCTTTTTATAACCATGGGTCTGAAGAAAGCGAGTGGAAAGGTCAGTGGTCAGAAGAGGATGATATCTATTGAATTAAAGCGTGAAATCATAGAAAAATATGAGCAAGGTGTGCAAGTGGCTGACTTGACGAGGCAATACGGGCGTAGTACTTCAACGATATGCACTGTGCTTAAACAGAAGGAGTCGATAAAAGGTATAACGCCAGCTAAGGGCGTTACAATAATTTCTAAGCTCCGTAGCTCTCTCCATGAAAAGATGTAGAATCCACTGATGGTGTGGGTGATGGAGAAGAAGCTTAAAGGAGATACATTAACACAGGGCATCATATGCGAGAAGGCGTGAGCAATTTACAGTGATTTGCTGGAGCAGACCCCACGCACTTCCACAGACCAAGCATTGAAAGACTCATTTAAAGCCAGTAGAGGCTGGTGTGATAACTTCAGGAAAAGATCCGACATTCACTCAATCGTCAGGCATGGTGAGGCAGCAAGTTCGGATATGAAGGCAGCTGAAGATTATCTCAAAACTTTTTCCGAACTGATAGAAGCCAAAGGATATGTCCCCCAGAAAGTCTTCAACTATGACGAGACAGGGCTTTTCTGGAAGAAGATGCCCAATAGGACTTATATAACGGCAGAGGAGAAGGCAATGCCAGGCCACAAACCCATGAAGGATAGGCTAACTCGCGCACTGTGCGCCAATGCGAGTGGCGACTGCAAGATCAAGCCTCTGCTCGTATACCATTCGGAAAACCCCAGTGTCTTTAAGTCACATAAGATTTTAAAAGATAAACTGCAAGTTATGTGGAGGGCAAACCCAAAGGCATGGGTCACCAGGCAGTTCTTTGTGGAGTGGGTAAACCTGGTTTTCGGCCCTTCTGTTAAGAAATATCTACAGGAAAACAACCTAACCATGCAAGCCCTCCTCGTCCTTGACAATGCTCCTGCTCACCCACCGAACCTCGAAGATGAACTCCTCGAAGAGTTCAAGTTTATAAAGGTTGTCTACCTACCTGCCAACACCACTCCCATCCTGCAGCCCATGGATCAGGAGGTGATTTCTACTTTTAAAAAGCTGTACATCAAGCACCTGTTCTGGTGCTGCTTTGAGGTGATGGAGAACACAAACCTCACCCTTTGAGAGTTCTGGAAGAACCACTTTAACATCATGATATGCCTCAGAATTATTGATCAGGCCTGGCTGGGTTTTATAATGAGGACTTTGACCTCTGCATGGAAGAAGCTGTGGCATGAGGCCTTAGCCGAAAGAACCTTTGAAGGATTCGAACCCGAGGTGCCAGTGGAGGAGGAGATAGTGTCTCTGGGAAAATCCATGGGCCTGGAGGTGGATGAGAGAGACGTGAATGAGCTCGTTGAGGAGCACTCTCTGGAACTCACCAAGGAGGAGTTACAAGAGTTGCAGTCTCAGCAAAATGAGGAGGTTCTCCAAGAAATTGGTTTCAAGGAGGAGCCAGAGGTGGAGGAGATCTCTACAAGTGAGATAAAGGAGATCTCAGGAATGTGGGAGAGGGTGTTACACTTCGTGGAAAAGAAACACCCCGAAAAAGTTGCTATTGGTCGTGCATCAGAGCTGTTCAGTGAAACTTGCCTCACCCACTTCAGAAACATTCTGAAAGGGAGGAAGAGGCAAACGTCATTGGACACATTTTTTTTTAAATCGGCCAAAAATGCAAAGACCAGTAGCAATTAAGTTCAGTGAAGATTAGTTAAGTTACATTCAGTTTAGGGATAAAGTGTAGCATTAAGAGTGTAACAAGTAGGTAAATACACTTTATAAAACCAGTTTATTCCTTTACATTCTCTTTTACTATGTTTTTATACAATATTTGTCCTTTATAAATACATTTTTCTTATTCAAAAACACGTAACAAGAACAACTGGGGTGGCATTTTGGGGGCTGGAACGGATTAACGGCATTTTAATTGATTTCAATGCGGAAATTTGCTTCGAGATACAAGCAACTTGATATATGAGCAAGGTTATGGAACGAATTAAACTCGTATCTCAAGGTACCACTGTATTATCCATTGCAATTAGACAAGAAGAAATAAAATGCATCCAAATTGGAAAAGAAGAAATAACGCTGTCTTTATTTATAGATGACATGATATTGTACATAAAAAATCCAAAAGACTCCATCAAAAAACTGTCTTAATAAATGAATTTTGCAATGTAGCAGGATACAAAATTAACGCCAATAAATCTATGGCATTTCTATACACCAATAGTGAACTTATAGAAAGAGAGACTAAAAAAGCAATCCCATTTACCATTGCACCAAAAAAATTAAGATACCTAGGAATAAGAGGAGGTAAAAGATTTATACACAAAAAACTACAGGACACTGAAAAAAGAGATAGAGGAAGACATAAACAGATGGAAGAACATACCATGTTCATGGATTGGGAGAATCAATATCATTAAAATGACCATACTATTCAAAAATGGACATATAGCCCTATGGAATAGAATAGAGAACCTAGAAATTGACCCAAAATACTATGCTCAATTAATATTCGACAAAGGAAGCAAGAGCATACAATGGAGTCAAGACAGTCTATTCAATAAATGGTGTTGGGAAAATTGGAGCGACACATGCAAAAAAATGAAACTAGAGCACCAATTTAAATCATATACAAAAGTAAACTCAAAATGGATACAGGACTTAAACATAAGATGGGAAACCATAAAAATACAGTGGTACCTCGAGATATGAGTGCCCTAACATACGAGATTTTTGAGATACAAGCCGTCGAGCGAGCGATTTTTTGCTTTGAAATACAAGCAACATTTGAGATGAGTAATCGCGAGGATCGGCCGGCTGCACACGACCCACCAGTTTATCACAACCCGAGCGTCTCATAGTTACCCACGCCTCAAGGTTATGGAACGAATTAAACTCGTATGTCAAGGTACCACTGTACTAGAGGAATCCACAGGTGGCAAAATCTCAGACAGATTTCAAAGGTACTTCTTCACTGATACTGCTCCTAGGGCAATGGAAGCTAAAGAGAAAATAAACAAATGGGACTATATCAAAATAATAAGCTTTTGCATAGCAAAAGAAACCATCAAGAAAACAATAAGAAAGCCCACTGTATGGGAGAACATATTTGCAAATGTTATCACTGTTACAGTTTTAATCTCTAATATTTACAGGCAACTTATACAACCTAATAAAAGGAAGATAAATGTTCCAATATAAAATGGGCAATGGACCTAAATAGAATCTTTTCAAATGAAGACAGAAGGAAGGCTAAGAGACACATGAAATGTGCTTAAAGGCACTAATTATCTGAGAGATGCAAATAAAACGAAAATGCGGTACCATCTCACACTTGTCAGAATGGCTATCATCAACTATTCAACAAAGGACAAGTGCTGGCAAGGATGCGGAGAAAAAGGAACCCTTGTGCACTGCTGGTGGGAATGCAGACTGGTGCAGCCACTGTGGAGAACAGTATGGAGTTACCTCAAAAAACTAAAAATGGAACTCCCATTTGACCCAGTAATCTCACTCCTAGGAATATGCCCTAAGAAACTAGAAACACCAATCAGAAAGGATATGTGTACCCCTATGTTCATAGCAGCACAATTTACAATAGCTAAGATTTGGAACCAGCCTAGGTGCCCATCAGCAGATGACTGGATCAGAAAACTATGGTATGTCTACACAATGGAATTCTATGCTGCCATAAAAAGAAGGCATTCTTAACCATTTGCAGCACCCTATATGGAACTGGAGAGCTTTATGCTAAGTGAAATAAGCCAGTCAATGAAAGAAAAATACCACATGATTTCACTCATTTATGGATAATAAAAGACATTATAAACTGATGAACAAAATGATAGATACTGAGGCAGTAAAGCATCAAATAGACTGTCAAATTACAGCGGGAAGTTTAGAGAAAGGTGGGTGAGATAAGAGATCAACTGAAGAACTTGAATGTATGCATATAAGTATTACCAATGAATCCAAGACACTGAGGGAAGAGGCCATGTATGGCAGTGGTTTGGGGACACAATGGGAAAATATGTACACATGCAATACCTTAATTAAAAAATGGAAAAAAAACTGGCTGAAAGGATACTGCCAGTTTGTATTCTTGCCAATAGGAGCGAGCAAACACACCACAAAGTTGTTTTGTACTCCAGCTTTTGGAACTAAAGGAAAGTTTATGCTATGCATATAAGGAAGTATAAAAAGTTTCCTTGCTGAAACGGGTTTGGCTAGGTGGATGGAGCGTCGGCCTGCAGACTGAAGGGTCCCGGGTTTGATTCCGGTCAAGGGCATGTACCTTGGTTGGGGGCACATCCCCAGTAGGGGGTGTGCAAGAGGCAGCTGATGGACGTTTCTCTCTCATCGATGTTTCTAGCTTTCTATCCCTCTCCTCCCTTCCTCTCTGTAAAAAATCAATAAAATATATTTTTAAAAAAAGTTTCCTTAAACCCATCTTAGTCTTAGACCTATGTAGTTTTTAAAATTATTGTGAATAAGCCAGTTAGAAAAAGGCTCTATTATCATTTTTATCTGTAAGTATGATTCTGTTTTGAAATTGATTCAAATAATGAGTACGTTTAGTACTATCTTATGGATAAGGATTGGCAAAATTGTTCTGTAAAGAGCTAGAGAGAAAGTATTTTAGGCTTTGTGGGGCAGACAAACATATAGGCTTTGCTTTGTTCCAATAAAACTTCATTTACCAAAACAGACAGCAGGAAAGATTTGTCCAGTGTACCATAATTTGCCAACCCCTGCTTTGGACCAACAGTTTTCACTTTATTTTTAAAAAATGAAGCCTTGGGAATAGTCTATGGAGGCTTAGAAATGGCCAAGCAGGCAGGGATCTGAACTATCGCTGTTTCAACTAGAGAAGTTTTTATTTTTATGACATATGGACTTTTGCATGAAATAAATTTGATTAAAGGGTTTCATTTGTAAAACAGAGAAAAACTTCAAAACCAGTACGCAGACTAAACCTAAAACTTGCTGCTTTCAAACTCAAGAACAGATTTCACAGGCAAAACATACACATCTTTTCATACCTTTAAAAAAGATGACAATCATATGTTATTAACCACTGTTATCCTAATAAATTTAATTTTTTAAAAAGAATGATAGGTGGTATGTATAGCTTTTAACATTCCCAGAAAAAATCACGGTCTCATACCACTGAACAAAAATTAATAAACAACTTTAATAGCTCTAAAAATATTATCAGCTTATTATTCCTCTTCAATTTTTACTTTTTTTCTAAGTATAATGATTAAGGTACCTTAAGAGGTCCAAGAGAGGTATTATGGTATAGTGAAAAAAAAGCACCAAATTAGGACTCCATATTTGTCTTCATTCCTACATTGTGAGCTCCTGGAGACAAGAATTAAGTTGTCTTCTTCATTGTTGAATTGTCCTCAGCACCTAGAACAGTACATGATAACAAACTTTAATTTTAAAGCAAATATAAATTTACTTAATTAGATAGTTAGGAAGATAATAAATTCAGGTATGTTGTTTACTTATATCTCTCCATAATGCATAAGAAAAAAATTATCTTTTCTAGTGAGCAACAAATAAGTTAGTACTTTGATATACATTCTTGTACCTGGGAAATTAACATGTTTAAAACACAAAAAACGAACGATTACTGGATTGTGACCAAAGTCATATCTTTACCATGGTTTACATCTCCCTTTCCTACAATTCTGAAATACAAAAAGCTCTGGAAACAAAAAATTTTTATTTTGTATTTTTTAATAACTTGATAGTCAAATTCATCTAACCTATATTTATTTGGCAGTATCTGACCTAAACTGAATGAGGCTATTTACTGGTATTTTAATGTACCCAGTATGAATAATTGTATGGTTTGATGCAAGAAATATTACCATGTTTAAATATGAAGTGTTTTCCCTGAACTCCCTGGGGTGTTACAGTATACAGTACATGACATTTGGTTTTGCACAAGTCGGCCAGACAATGCCAGATCTTTTCGTGGTTGCTTTACAAGGAGGAATCTACAGTCCTTTTTCAGCCTTTAAGTGGCCATACCCCTATCCCAAGCCATTCTTTTCTGCAGCCACCCTTAAAAATACTTGAGGCTGCCGGAACAGCTTAGAGAGCTCTCCTGCCATGTCAGTGGGAAAAATAAAAATAAATGTACTTTACAACCATATAGAAAGTTAATGTAATCACTTTGTCAATGATCTGTTGTTTATGAAAGAACATAGTCTTTTATAAAGTAATTATTTTCATCACGACATTGGGCAGATGAAAATCAGAATGTAGTTACTTGCTCTTAGCCTTGCAAAGTTATCTGCTCAGTATATAGCATTTACCATTTGACTGATGCACATTTTGGACAGTATATAAGAATTTCCCTTCCTTCAGGTGTGGGCAGCAATGGATATTTATAGAGAAAAAAAATAACCGGAGGCCTTAACTGGCTCTGTTCCAACAAGAAATCCATGGAACTGGTACACTCCCCACATTTCTCATGTACCCCACCCTGTGGCCCACAGGACCATATCTAGGGATCTCAATTAGAGATCTTGTAGTAAATAGGGCACGCTATTCTAGGAACGCTAGAAGTGGTGGACCTGCCTATGCCGTAGGGTGGGCATTTCAGGGTTTGGATAAATTAAGACGATGTAAATGCAAACCACAATGTCAACGTTTCCCTTTCCTCTTGAGAAAAAAAAAAAGCAGGCTCAAAATTACCCCTCTAAAAATGCCTCATTCAGGAACTGTAGTTAGTGGGTAAAAGGTTCGCCGGACCACCACCTACGTCCGGGAGCGCTCCCTCAGAGCCTGGGTACCACGCAGCTCCTGCGTAAATTCTAGACTCCTCCTTTTGGAGCTTTGCCCCACCCTTCTAGGCTACTTCCGGCTCTCACTGAACGCCCTCAACGCGCTTGCGCCGCTTTGATAGGCTTCTGGAGCCCAAGAAATCCGAGCACTGCCCCTCTGGAACCGCCCCCGCCCCCTCTTCGCCCCGCCCACGCTTTACCGGCCGCCGCCCGAAATCTCGCGAGGGTAGGTGCGCGTCAGTAATTTGCGGACAACTAACTCTCACAGCTGCTGTAATTGCTGCTGCGGAAGAAACTGGAGCTACTGTGGTCCGCGCGCCCGCCCTCCCCCTTTGACGAGAGCCACCACCTCTTCTCTCACTCTAGTTATTTACCTATTGCGGGGAGAGGCGGCTGCAACAGTCCCTGGACCCAACGCCGTCTCATCTCTTCAGACGGCCGCTTTGCCGGTCATTCCCATAGCCCCGCAGCTGACGGCGCCCCCCTGCTCCTAACCGGTTCCTCACTTCAGAACGTCCGTTCACTCCTCATCGCGCGGGACTCACCTCTCACGGTCTTGCCGGGGTGGAGGACGACAAGGAGGAGACGAGAGTCACCCTCCTAAGCGGCGTCGGCCCCTTCACCCGCGGGTGTGTCCTATAAATGGCGTCGGAAAGCGACACCGAAGAATTCTTTGATGCCCCAGAAGATGTGCACCAAGCGGGTGGCTACTCTGTAGGGTAAGTAGCTATGGCCCAGAAGCTGGGCGTCACGGTTAGCCCGCTTCCCCTGTGTCGTCCCCCTTTACCCCTCGCTGGTCCCTCTGTGTCCACCACCGCTGCTCCTGTCTCCAGAACCTCAGTGAGTCTGGAACGGGGGATCGCCCACCTCGGGCAAACCCCTTCCTTTCCCTGATGAGAGACCTCTGGTGCTCCAAGAGAACCCCTTTCTCGTCTTGCACAGCTTTCTGCGAGATGGGACAGCTCATGTGCCTGAAAGCCAGAGAACCGGTGATTTGTGTTTGTGGGGTTCAGAGCTTACCTTTGAAACATCCGTTTGGCCTTGGATTTCCATAGATTAAAGGAGCAGTAACAGGAGCAATTACATTTCCCCCTTTTTATTCTTTCCTTTGCCGCTAACTTACCTATTTTAGAGGTAGCTGTAACTCTCCTGATTTACCATCCTCTTTTCCTTGCACAGAAAGAAAAGGAGTGGCGAAAAGGGTTGGGTGTTTATTTAGGAAAGTCCTCTAGCTGATGTACTCTAGATCAACAGTGTTTCATTAAAATGCCACCTTACCATTAGGGAGAATACAGTCATAAAAGGTAGCCGCACATGAATGTATACAACAGACTACAGAAATACAAACAAGTGCTGAGTAATCTGGTGGTTGGAAGGAGAGCCACAGCTTTGTCCTTTTTATCTAATTCAGCAAGATGTTTTAGTGGTGATTAATATGGGAGATTCTGAGTAGGAAGTACAGTAGTTGGAATGTTTCCCTTGACTAGGACTTTTATTTATGCACTCCTCCACTATTCAAAGTTGGAATAATATTTATAGAGATTTTGCCAAACTCTTCTATGGACTTGTGTGGGACTAGAGGCATTAAAATATATATGTTCATGGTGTAAGAATTTGAGAATTGGTAAAATTTATATATAATTGTAAGGCACTAATATGGTCAACTGCCATCAATTTTCAAGCTTACTCTTTGGAAGAAAGACCTTGTTTGATGCAAGCAAAGTTATCCTTACATTATAGAAGTCATTTTAAAATCTAATATATAATGTATTACAAAAAATTACAGCAATAAAGTCAAAAGAATGTACATAGGTAAATCCTGATGTGTGTGTTTCCACCAACCTTCTTCATATCACTATGAGGGGAATTGGGGGTGGGAATGGCCAATCTTAAGATTTCACTGAATCTCCTTCAAATTCAGTATCTGAAACAAGTTAATAGCTAAATGGTAGAGGATAGAAAATACACTTGGATTTCCAAATACATTGGATCCCCTTGAAATTTTATTTTTGTGGTTTCCTCCTCAAAGTAATGAACTTTCGGTTAAGTTTAAACAAAACCTAATTGTTTAGTACTTATGTGTATGTAGAATGGGGAGGAAAATAACAATTGATGTATAGGATTGTAATCAATTTAGAACTGTGTGAATAGTGGTTCTTTTTTAATGAACAAAACATTTAATTTCGAAGGACAGTCATACCTGCACCTGTGTAAACTGCCAAGTCCAGCACCTGGCACAGAGAAAGAACTCAAATGTTTATTCCCTTCTCCTTCCTTTCTTGGAAATAGTAAAATTAACTTCATACAGTGCTTACTTTGGGAGGAAGTATGCAGAACTTGGAGCTATTTAACTTGTCTAAACCGATGAGTAATTTTGATAGAATTGATAGTCATTTCTTCCCTCATGGGATATAACTTCTCAAGCTCTTTGATCCTTTGGTACTCGGTGAAAAGTAAAAACGTCTCTTTTAACTGTAACCTGCCCAAATGTTTAGCCTGTTGAGCCCTATGGATAAAACCATATCAGTCTCAATTTCATGGCTTCATCCTGTAATAGTCGGGGATTTGGAAGAGAATTAGACTCACCTGGAGAACTGCATCTGAAAAGAACTAACAGTACTGCCAGGATAGCAAAAGGCTGGCATAATTAACATATCCTCTATTCTTTGTGACAAGATTTGTCATTTGCATAAGGTACTGTGAGGAGACCTAGAAATGCAGTGAGAAATCTTGATCAGTGAAAACAGATGGGGTCACTAGATACCTGCTCATCAGAATATCTTCTGTCCTTTAATGTGAACCAAAGTAGCACACCATACAAACTGAAAGAGGTTAACAGACTGAGTTTGGACACTTAAAAAAATGTTTCTTGCACAAAAAAATGTTTCTTGCACTCTGGCCAGTGTGGCTTGTTGTTTGAGCATTGCCCTATACACCGAAAGGTCAGGGGTTTGATTCCTGGTCAGGGTACATCTGTACGTGGGGATTCAATCCTCTGTCCTGGTGTGCAAATGCAAGGCAACCGATCAATGTTTCTCTCTCACATTGATGTTTCTTCCTCTCTCTCTAAATCAAGAAAAACATATCCTCAGGTGAGGATTTAAAAAAAAATAAAAAATAAATGCTTCTTGCTATTGCATATTCTAGAGTACATTTCACCAAATTTGTAGTAAATTAAGTAAGTGGACAGTTGAGAGTTATTTCATTTTTGTTAATTAGTGGAATCCAAATACATAATCCATTTCCAAATATTGTTTTTTTTCTCTTCTCCTCCAACGGTATTTTCAGCTTTATTCTTTTCTTTGAAAGCAAATTTAATTAGTTAAAAATCAGCCCCTTTTTTTTTTTATAGGGGAACTTTTTATTCCAATGCAGCCTACTTTTCCACAGTGGCAGATCATCTCCACTTGATCAGCTTTGCAATATATACCACATTTATAATGTTTTATTTTAGTTGATACTTTAGGTCATGTTTTCTTATTATCTCCATTTTTATATATGAGGAACCTTAGGCTCAAAGAGGTTAATGAATTGGCCTAGGAGCCAACACTTGTGACAGAGCTGGAATTTGAAACCAATTCTCTAGACTCCTACCTTAGTCTTTTTTTTCTAATGCATCATAGACGCCTCATACTGTATGTGTGTGTGTGTGTGTGTGTGTGTGTGTGTGTGTGTGTGTGTGTAGAATTCTGAAGTAAAATGCTTTAGGACCAACTTGCTGAATTGAACTGATGCATCTATTTAAGACCAGCAACCCAAACTTTTCAGTTCTCTTGGCTAGAAGTTTCCAATTTCTCTTTCAGGGATGTGTATTTTGTTTTACAGTATAGGAATTGTATAAGATCATGGTGTGCTACAGCTAGAAGGGACATCTAGTTAAACCTCATATAAAATGTTATGAAAACCAAAGCCCACTGAGGTTTAATGGTCTGATTGATGTTTCTCTGTCTCTGGATCTATTTTTGTTAAGGGAAAGTGACTTGTCCAAGGTGCCACGGCAAATCAGTAACAGAGTTAGGACTATAATCAGATTAGTTTCAGTCTAGTGTTGTTTTTTTCTGCTACCATGCTGTCTTTTGATAAAGCAGGAAGGGGAGGAGGAAGTGTGGTATAGTAGGAAAAAAAGCCTTGGACTGTGAGTCATTTCATTTCCTCTTCTTTAAATTGAGGAGATTCTGAAAACCCTTCCAAATGTAAAAGTCTGTCATAGTGAGACTTAATAATGTGCTTTTATTGATAAACTTTTGTTCTTAGGAAATCTTTCTATGATTTTATTTTTGTTTTTAATTTAACACACTCGATGGTATTGGGATATGATGCAAAACCTATAGATTTCAAATTAAAGATTTACTGGGTAAATTCTATATGAGATGAATGTTCCTGCTAATTTGTGGATTATATATATGCATACTAAAGGCTGGCACTGAGAACATCATGTTATAAAAAATAAATGTGACATTTTGAGCATTCGTATTTTTAAATTTTATTTTATTGTTTAAAGTATTACATATAGTAATACATATATTTCCTTTTTTCCCCGTAGACCTTCCCCCAGCCTTCCCTACCCCCTGTCACAAGCCCTCCCCC
>JAAGEH010000015.1:33069875-33208102 GCA_011751065.1 Lasiurus cinereus | reverse complement strand
CACACACACACACACACACACACGCAACAGATATTGCTAATCTATACAAACTATTTAGATTCATATTGTTGATCTATGCAAACTATTTAGACACACTGGATTGAGGTAGTAAAAAAAATAAAAATTTTAAAGATACAGCAGTGTTTGTTTTTTAAAGAAAACACCTTCTTGAGGGTAGAAAATATATCAATATATCTAGTTAATTTCTGCATCCTTATATCATTTAACTGAGCACAGAATCTGGCATATTAAATGTTGATTGAATGAATGAATGCTCACCTAACTAATCTATTCAGTTTTAATCTATTCTGGCACTATATAAAGCACTTTCTATTATTTTGTTATTTTATTTTATTCTTTAAAGTATTACAAATAGTAGTACATATGTTTCTTTTTTTCCCCTATTGACCTTTCCCTGGCCTCCACTAGCCCCTGGCACATGCCCTCACCCCTCCTCAGTGTCTTGTGTCCATTGGTTGTGCTTATATTCATGCATACAAGTCCTTTGGTTGATCTCTTTCCCCCCCCCTCACCAACACTTTCCAGCATTCCTGCTGTAATTTGACAGTCTGTTCGGTGTTTTCTAGCCTCTGTGTCTATCTTTTTGTTCATCGGGTTATAATGATCTTTATTTTCCATAAATGAGTGAGATCATTTATTTAAAATTCTCTTTTCATGGCAACCAAAATATTTTGAGGTGTTGGAAGGAAGGATAGAATAGTAACAATTTTAGAGTGGGGAGACTGGTAGATCATTTAATCCAGGCCTCCTATTTAACTGGAAGAAATCTAGGCTCAGAGAAGGGAAGTGACACATTGTTGATTAGTGGCAGATTGGGAACTAGAACTCCAGTCTCCTGGTTGCTCATTTATTCCATGTTGCCTTGTCTTGTGGAAGGAGGGAAAGTATTGCTTGCTGTGTATTCCTGTTGTAGGTTTTTGCCATTTACCCTATTAGCAGGGCTCTTAAGATTGTTTACTCTTATCTACTGATGTTCTGTATTTTCATACCTTGCTGTCAGAAGACATTGTTCTAGGATCTTGAATTTTGCCCACTAGTTTTCTCCAGGTCAGGATGAGCAAAGATTACAGAATAGCTGATCTAGGAACAGTGGTGGTTACTTATTTTATTTTTAGCAATCTAGTTAGTGTCAACTGCAGTCTTTGTAGATTGGAGTAATAGTGAAATTTTGATTTTCAAACTAAGAACTGAGATCAAACTGTCCTGAAGAATATATCCTAAAAAAGCACACCAAAAAGTTGCAGAACTTCTTTGGTGAAAACAGCTTCTCACTTTACTTGGGCATCATAAACATTACTCTCTGAATTGAAAATTGATACAAGTTTTAATAAAAATTATTTGTGAATAAGGGTTATTTATGGAAAGATTCCTTAAAAAAATGGCTGTTCAGCCCTAACCTGCTTGGCTCATTGAGAACCTGCAGACTGAAGGGGTCGCAGGTTCCATTCCAGTCAAGGGCATATGCCTGGTTTGCTGGCTCTATCCCCAGTAGGGGACGTGCAGGAGGCAGCTCATCACACACACACACACGTATGTGTGTGTATATATATATATGTATATAGATACATATATATATATATATGACTGTTCATGAGTTGATATTTAATCATAGGTTATATTTTATTGTTGGCTAGTGGATTGAAAGGAATATATTTGTAAATGCTGTTTTATTACACCCAGGTAACATCATATTGAAGTGAGAGAAAACCTACATATTAGTAAATTCAAGTTCTAAATTTAGTGGCCTCCAGTTGTCAAATGGTCACTGATAGAGATAGGGCAATGGTAATATCTCTGTAGTTTGGGGGCTCACTTTGAATCTGTACAAACTTATATAAATTGAAAACTTTATTCTGTTTTTTTGTGATAGTCTGCATAAAGTAGGGTAGATAAAATTTGATTTTTAAAATGGTAAAAATCTAGATAGATTTACAATATCAACAGTATACTAGTGATCCTACAGAACAGAAAATAATTTCCAGTTGTTGGTATTTGAGACTTATTTTGTAACATACACATTACACAGAACTCTGTGTGTTCTCTTCTGTTCATTGTTTTAACTTGGACAGAGTCAGGTTAATTTGCCAGGAAAGCCCCTTGGTGAGCTTCCCCCCCCCTCTCATTCTCTGTCTGCAATTCTAGTAATTACTTCCTGAGGTAGCATAGGTGGAGGAAGTGTGTGATCATGAGGGTGGTAGTGATGGATGGAGGTGAAGGTGGTGAAGGTAGCCCTACAGACTTTAGAGAGCAGGTTATAAGGCTGCTCCCTGGGGCATGGATAACTGAGATATGGCAGATCACACCATTTAGTACTATTTTAGATATGTAGTTACACAGTGAATTAAATAAACCTTTCTATAAGAGATTAATAATTAATAGCCCAAAGAAATATTTCAAACAAAATTTAAAGTAATAAAATCTGCAGGTGCTTTATGATGTCTTTCTGATGTTTAACTGTAATTGATAATTAACTTACATTTCTATTTTCTACCCAGAGCTAAGCTAATTTCTACCAACTTTCATAAGGTCTGTTCCTCTCTAGATGTTGGATGTTATTCTGCTAACCAGCTAAACTTTTAATTGGGTGCTTTCCTTACTCCTCAGAGCAGAGCCCTATTCATTTTCTTATTTCAAATTGAACAGTCTTTGTGTTAGTCTGTCATTTCATGATTCAAAATTGAGGAAAAAGCACATAAGACATAATGTGGGCCTCATACCTGATGGCAACCCTAATGTTTTCCCCCAGTCACTATACAAATTTATCTTGGTTACTATAGCTACTATAGCTACCAGCCTATCAGTTATTCTTCTAGCTCTTTTGCCTTCTCTCAGATTATTAGGATTACCATGTAATCAGGTTCTGCTATAGCTCTTCAGGTCTTAGCATTTTATTACCAGCTGCAGCTGTCTGGCAATTTACAGTTTGACATTCCATCAGGGTCAGTTAGTTTTAGGTCCACAAACCCTTTTTGTCTCCAAACATTTTAAATATACAGAATTTAACTAGTACACGTTTAGGCAACAACTTCCTCATACTAATTTGCCAAGTTCCATTCTTAGTCATTGTCTCAGTTTCAATGGCTGCCCCTTTGTAATATCAAGGAGAATAAATTTAAAGATCAAAGAGAGACCATTTAAGAAATATATATGCAGATGTGATTTAGACTCCAGATCATCACTAACTACCTGAAATGACTTAAAAGCACCTTGATTCATCAGCAACCACCTAATAAATAATATGGCTTCTAACAAAAATTATTTCTGTAGATTACAGAAAGAATGTTTGGCCTTTAGATTTATTCATTTGAATTTGGGAAAACTGTTTAGAAATTTAATTTACTAGGAAAGGTGATCTTTCTTTCGCAGTCTTTGAATAAACAGGAAAAGAAAAATAAAGACTGAATAGTTAGTTATATAAGTCTTTATTATAACTATTTAACAAACATATTTTTATCAAAACTTCAGAATTCATATAATTAAATAGTTTTAAATTATAAGTGTTTAGTTCTCTTCCTAAAACTAAGGCTATTGAAGAAATAAGATATATTAGTTTATATATCAGTGTTTGTGTTAGTATTTGTTTTGGGTGCTCATGCTTGTTAATATTATATATTGTAGTAATAACTTGTAAATATGCACAATTAATCTCTTGGTTTAACTGAATTGGAGGTGTTTAATCTGTTAATAATTTAGTAGATTTCATTAACCATATTCTTACATAACAATAAGTAATTTTTAATCAGAAATTTAGTCTTAAGATATTGTGTGTGTTTTTCAAAAAGTGTTTATATTTCTGAATTAGAAGATTATGTGGTAATCTTCTAACTTCATAAGTGATTAGATTAAATTTCTGCCTTGAATTTGTATTGAAATTGTGATTTGAATAGTTTCATTGTAAGACTAGTGTATCCTATTCAAGACAGTGGTTAAATTCTGATAATGCCCCAATGAGACTATTTTAATTGCACAAATAGTCTTAAAAGCAGAAAAAAAATTACTTTTTCCACAGAGCCCTAATCCTTAAAATTTTTAAGAGGAAGCAGGAGTTGAGGGTGCTAAAATGTTTAAGAAAAGAAAGGCCAAGAGTGAAGCATAAAATTTTTGGTAACTTCTAACAATATTTTCTAGTAGGCAGCCTGTAACAGTGCTAGCCATACCTGTATAAGATTTACTTGACAAGAATCCAAGATGGTGGCATAGGTAAACACCTATACTGCTGCCTCACACAACACCTAAAAGACAGAATGGACATAATCCAGAACCACAGGAAAGCTGGCTGAATGGAAATTCTACAACTAGAAGGAAAGAGAGGGGCTCATGGAGACCCAGAGGAGCTGTAAAAAGCTGAGGTGCGGAGACGTGCAGGTGGAGAGAGCGGGTGCCAGAGTGCCTGGCTTGCTTTCTCTGGTGAGAAGGAGATGGAGACTTCCAACTGCATTGGACTCCTTATCCTGCAGCACTGAACCCCAGGTCCAGCCGAAACTCATACAGGGGAGTTTGGACTGTGAAAGGGGAGAAGTGCACGGAGGTTTGGGGGAGTCTCGAAAGATCAGAAGTCTGGTGGCACTCACGGCACTGCTCACAGAGGACCGACTGCTGATTGTGCTACTGGCTTTCACTAGTGGGCAGGAGACAGAGCCTCCCAACTGCGCCACTTTTAACTCCACTAAACCCCAGTTTTGGGCAAAACCCTGGGGACCCAGACTCATATGGTCCTGGAGCGTTGGGGAGCCGGAAAGGTAGCAGTCTAGAGGCACTGCATGCTCACACAGAGACCACTCCAGTGATTATCCAAAGTCACATGAGACCCAGAGGCCATGGGGGGTGGGGCCCACTGGAAGGCAAGGCAGTCTGTTAAGCCCTGAGACTCCACCCATCCCAAGCTCAACAGAGAGGCTTTTGCAGTTTTGAAAGACTTGTATCATAAGGCTGAATCCAACACAGAAGTTCTCCCAGCATAGTAAAAATGCGGAGACAAAGGAAGAGATCACAAACAAAAGAAATGGAGGAAAACAAACGACTGGATATAGAGTTCAAAAACCACAGTTATAGGATAAATTTAGCGAGACCCAAGAGGAGATGAAAAAGGACCAACTAGAGATGAAAAAGGACCAACTAGAAATTAAACATACACTGACTGAAATAAAAAATATTATACAGAGACCTAATAGCAGACTAGAGGAAGGCAATAATCAAGTCAAAAATTTGAAATATAAAGAATCAGAAAACACTCAACAGGAAAAGCAAGAAGAAAAAAGAATCCAAAAATGTGAATATAATGTAAGGAGCCTCTGGGACAGCTTCAAGCATACCGACATCAGAATTGTGGGAGTGCCAGAAGAAGAGAGAGCAAGATGCTGAAAACCTATTTGAAGAAATAATGACTGAAAAATTCCCATATCTGGTGAAAGAAATAGACTTACAAGTCCAGGTAGCACACAGAACCCCATATAAAAGGAATCCAAAGAGGACCACACCAACACACATCATAATTAAAATACCAAGAGCAAAAGACAAAGAGAGAATATTAAAAGCAGCAAGAGAAAAACAGTTAATTACCTACAAGGGAGCACCCATACGATTGTCACTGATTTCTCAACAGAAACTGCAGGCCAGATGGGAGTGGCAAGAAATATTCAACATGATGAACAGCAAGAACCTACAACCAAGAATACTCTATCCAGCAAAGCTGTCATTCAGAATTGAAGGTCAGATAAAGAGCTTCACAGATAAGAATAAGCTAAAGGAGTTCATCAACTCCAAATCAGTATTATATGAAATGCGGAAAGAAGAGGAAGAAGAAAAAGATAAAAGATATTATATAAACCAGTATTATATGAAATCTTTAAGAAGAGGAAGAAGAAAAAAATGAAAGATAAAAAATTATGAACAATAAATACATATCTATCAACAAATGAATCTAAAAATTAAGTGAATTAAAAATTTGATCAACAGAATAAACTGGTGAATATAATGGAATCAGGAGCACAGAAAGGGAGTGGACTGATAATTCTCAGGGGGTAAGGGGTGAAAGGGGTGCAGGGAGAGACTGGACAAAAGTCATACACCTATGGATGAGGTCAGTGGGAGGGAGCTAAGGGTAGAGGAGGGGTGGGAGCTGGGTGGAGGGGAGCTATGGAGGAGAAAAAAGAGAAATAAATGTAATAATCTGAATAATAAAGAGTTAATTAAAAAAAAAGACCTATTTGACCACTACTAATCCTAATAGATTATTCTAATACCAACACATTGAAGCACGGACATTCTTATGAACCACAGGTCAAGCATTCTAGAGAACTAATAAATACAATGTAGAGCTTTATTCAAACTCACTTTCTCAGAAGCAGACATCCTCATTACTTACGTAGGCAAAGAAAGGGGTGGGAGTGCTCTTTCTGTCTTAGCTTTTGAATTGGAAACACTAAGGCTGAGTGACTTAATATCCATAGACCTCTTTCAAATTTGTTCCTGAAAGTTTTTATTTAAATTGAAAGACTGAAGGAATAATCTTTCTGATTATTAGCAGTAGAATTAACAATTTGGATGTGTTTTTAAAATCTCTTTTAAAATATGCTTATCTACCTATGTCAAATTGATATAGCAGATGGTTTGAATGTTTTTCCCAGCCCCATTTCCACCCCATTCACCTCCAACTTTCTCCTTCCTATCTAATCATTGTCATTAGTATAGAAATTTTCTAACATAACTTATTGTCCCTTACATCTAAGAAGTAACAGTGATGGTTTAAATCAGGAGCAGGGAACCTTTTTTCTGCCAAGGGCTATTTGGATATTTATAACTTCACAGGCCATACAAAATCATCAACTTAAAAATTAGCATGCTATATTTGATCAAACATTTAATTAACCCCTAATGCCTTGAGAGGGCCAGACTAAATGATTTCACAGGCCTTTTACTGCCTGTGGCCTGGATATTCCCCACCCCTAGATTGAATATAATGGATAGGCTGGGCCAGTTTTGCTCAATGGTTGAGCATCAAACTATGAACCCAAAGGTCATGTTTTGATTCCTGGTCAGGACACATGCCAGGTTGCAAGCTCCATCTCCAGTAGTGGGTGTGTAGTAGGCAGCTGATTGATGATTCTCTCTCATTATTGATGTTTCTATCTTTTGCCCTTTCTCTCTCTGAAATCAATAAAAATATATGTTTTTAAATCAATCAGTCAATAAATAAATATAATGTGTGGGTCTTTGGAAGAGTAAGGGAAAGATCCATTAAATTGGATATAGTGCATGCATTAGTAAGTGGGATTGGTTAGTATCACAGGTAGGAGTAGGTTATTGGGTTAGTGGAAGATAGGTAAGCAGAATGAATAGTTAGCTTGATAAAACTAGTACCTTTGTAAGTGAAAGTAGGTTTGTCAGTATTTGGAATTGGTGTTTTATCTTTATTGGATTGGCTTTAGAGATTAAGGCTAATGACTGAGATCAGTCTTTTTCTATAAGTGAACTTTACTATCCCTGTTTGTCCCAGGACATAGCTCTTGATGACTGTTGACTTTTAACTTTTGCCTTATTTCCCAGCATAGAGATGTCCACAGTTGATGTATAATAGTGACAAAGGGTTTCAGTGGCAGAAAAAAGATTAAGTGGCGATAGAAAGGGTGCGTAGGCAAGCAAGCTCTATGGCAGGGGTTGGGAACCCTTGTTCTGACAAGAGCCATTTGAATATTTTTAACATCATTCTCAGGCCATACAAAATTGTCAACTTAAAATTAGCAGATATATTTGGTCAAACATTTAATTAACTCTCCCCTAATGCCTTGGCAGGGCAAATGATTTCATGAGCCTCATACAGCTCACAGGCCAAACATTCCCCATCCCTGCTCTATGGCACCACCAGTTCCTATCAAAGTGAAGAGGGAGGAAATAAGGGCTGAGGCAAGGACAGTAGATGGCACCACCAGTTCCTATCAAAATGAAGAGGGAAGAATTAAGGGCTGAGGCAAGGACAGTAGTTTGGATTTATATTTATGGGACCTTTGTAACTTTGGGACATCCTGTACTCAGCAAATATTAAATGTTAATAGTTAAGCATTACGTTAATCAATTTTACCCCTAATAAATTTAATTTTTAAAAACAACAGCAGTGAAACGTGTTGCTAGTTATCTTTTCTATAAAACTGACTTGGAATCCTTTTTATTTTTACCCAAACGATTTTCCTTTGGCTTATTTTGACACCATGTGTGTTTTTCATGGGTGTCTAGCTGTTAGCATTACAAATTCTTTGTTACCAACTTTTTTCCCAGTGATAAATGTGTTCATAGTAAGAAATGTATTATAGTCCTACATGTTGTTACATGTAAAGAATGATAATGCCATACTGTCAAATAAAGTTGGGCTTTAGTTTTCAAAGTACTGTTACTCACATTACATCTTCTGATCATCCTATAGTTCTGTTCTGAAGGACAATTTTTGTGACATAGGTAGAACAATTTTTCTAATTTTACAAATAAGAAAAGTTAGCTCAAGATGGATAAGGAACAGCCAGCAAAAGTAGAGCTTCACTAGTTATGGTTTTAAATGGAGATGTAAAACTCTCGGTTCTTTCCTACTTTCCTTTTGTAAACTATAAACATTTATGATGCTGTATTTTACATGTGAATTATTGGAATAATGAGGCTAACTCTTCTGCCATTTAGGAATATATAATTTACTATGTAAAATAATGAAAGTAATATTCTTATGCTCTTCTTTCTAAGCTTTGATAGAATTCATTATGTTATGGTTAGCTAGGTCAGAAAATAACCTTGCTACTGAAAGAGCTGAAATCCCTGACACTGCTACCTGATTTTCCCTAAGGGAAAATCCCTCAAGAGGTAAGCCACTGCTGATTTGGGCTTCTGTGCCTCATCAAAAAGTCTTGATCACAGATTTTTTTCTGTACTTGTTTTATAGATTGTTGTCAGTTGTTTACTTAGGCCACAGTATTTGGTGTTTCAGTTTTGGGGGGAAGTTTTTTGGTATAACTCTAAATCATAGTTTGGCTACAAGCCAATAATTGGAAACACAATGTTTCTCTTTTTTCTTCCCCTTAGTAGTATTTTCTAGCAGCCACAATGAATGGATGTGGTAGTTATGAATATTTTCCACCTAATCAAACCTCTATTGGCTGTCAGATTAATAGGGAAAATGCATTTTTACTAGCTAGGCAATAGAAAAATTACATCAGCAATTACTCTTTAACATGTAAATAAGATTGAATACTCTTTTTTTTATACTAAACAATAAATTTGGCCTACAGAATGTTTTATGTATGCAGGCATTCTAGGTAATTTGATATTTTTTCTAAACTGTTTATCAAATATGCCTGGCTGGTGTGGCTCAGTTGAGTGTCTTCCCATATACCAGGAAGTCTCTGATTCAATTCCCTATCAAGCCCCATGCCCAGGTTGCAGGCTCAATCCTCAGTGGGGAGGGGGAGAGACGCAGCTGATCAATGCTTCTTTCTCATCAATGTTTCTCTCTCTGAAATAAAAACATTTAAAAATATATTTGTCATCAAATCTGTAATACATATTTCATTAAAGAATGCAGAAATAGAAATTGAAATACATAAAGCATATAAATAGAATTTATACAGTTAAAGTGCTTAATATTAAATCTTACTGAAACATTCCAATTTTCTATTATTAAATTCAGTAATTAGTTTAAAACTACCTTTCCCATCAAACTTTGCACCAGATAACAGTAAAAAAAATTTTAATTTAAAAGACAAAATAAATGATTTGGTTTGATTTTTATTTCTCTGCCCATCTTTCTTGCAGAGCAGTAAACTCAGAATAAGAAAAGTAAAGATTAATAGAATTGGTTTATTTATTTTTCTTTTTTTTATTGTTTAAAGTATTATAAATAGTAGTGCATATGTCTCCTTTTTTCCTTCCTATTGACTACCCCCCAGTACATGCCCTCACCCGTGCCTCCGGCCGCCCCGTGTCTTGTATCCATTGGTTATACTTATATACATGCATATAATAAGTCCTTCGGTTGATCTCTTACAGGCTCCCCCCCTCCTCCTCAACCTCCCCTGCCTTTCCGCTTTAGTATGACAGTCTGTTCATTGCTTCTTTGCCTCTGTATCTGATTTTTTTCTTTAAAAACATCTTACCTCTGTAGGCTAGAAATAAACCTATAAGAACAAAAACTGTTTGAGTCCCAATTTCAATGTCCAATAGTTCTGAGTCTGTTTCAATGTCAAACAGTTCCTTGTGTGTACACGTCAGCGATGGTATCTGGATAGTGGACAAATGGTGGCAATGCAGGTCTGACCCTCTTTGGTTTGGTCCTAGGCAGCCTGTAGCAATGCACAGCTGCAGACTGCTAGCATGGCAAGGCGTCGTCAGCGTCTTCCATTTCTGGACTGTTTCTCCTCTTGTCTTCGTGGTTGGAGCAGACCTGTCAATTCCTCTCTGTTGTAGGAGTCCACTTGGTCTTGGAGTTGTTTTTTGAAAGTATATTAAACATATTCTTGACCAAAAGTTAATAAAGGAATCTTTTCTATAAAACTGACTTGGAATCCTTTTTATTTTTACCCAAACGATTTTCCTTTGGCTTATTTTGACACCATGTGTGTTTTTCATGGGTGTCTAGCTGTTAGCATTACAAATGAAAATTAATTTTCTAAAGTAAACATTTTCTAGATGTAATTTACTTACTGAATATTTTCCCTTACATGATATTATCCTACTATCCCCCTTTTATGTTCATTAATGGAGACTTTTGTAAAATTTTTAATGCAATCCTGATAACTTTAAATGTTAATGTTTTGCACAAAAACATTACTGCTTTATGTTCATTGCATGTTAAGCAATTTTACCATGAGATGAACTACCAATAGAAATTTTATTTAATACTTTAGAAACAGCTTTTATTCCAGTACAATTAAATTTTCTTGATTATTCACTTATTTCAATTAACCAATTTAAATTAATCTGAAAGCTTGATCACTCTTTTACTGTCAAATTTAATACTCTACCAAAAATCTTAGATTAAACTGTAAATATTAGTGAAAAGGATTATTTGCATTCTTGAGTAGGCCCTGAGCATTCCTGGTGCTTAGCTGAATTTAGATATAGGGTAGCTGCTGTTGGCCAAGTTTCTATCTGTTACCTGGGTCCTAATCTGAGCTGGGCCCAGTCTCTGTCTGTTGCCTGGGTCTCGATCTGTGCTGGGCGTGGGAAGCGAAGCAGCCATGTGGGCAGGAGACCTCCCTCAGAGGGGTGAGGGTTCAGCTGCTGCCAAGGTTGGGAGGGGGGCGGTGAGGGTCTATGTTCCACCTCTGTTGACTCCCAAGTTCTCTCCTGATGGCCCCTCTGTGACTGTGCCTGTCTTAGGTTGTTCCTTCCCTGAGGAATCTTACCCGTCTCTGGCTAACCAGTCATCCTCTGGAGACAAGGAGGGTGTTATGAGGTTCAGTTCTGTCTCTTTGGTAGCCTATACCCTCATGGCCTCCACGCCCAGCACCTGCCTTGGGATCACCTCGCCTGCTGGTGGGGCCCTGGCATTGATCACATATCTTGGGGAACTCAGGTTCCTTCTCCAGGGAGGGCCAGCTCACACCATTGGGCGAGAGACAGATCCATTATACCAGCCACCATTAGGCTTCAACCTCAGCATGAATAGAAAGCTCAGGCTACAGCTGAGGGTAATTGGATTGTGAGAAGAGGGTCCCTCTTGGCAAAAAAGGGTAAGAGGGGCCAGTATAGAATGCTTAAGTGCCTTCCCAGTGCCTTAATTCCTTCTGAAATGGGTTAAACCCTTTCATGTCCTTTTTTAAATTGTTGCCAAACATTCAAAGAATTAATTTGTGATTTTGTTTGGGATAATTGTACAATATGCTGTTGTGAAATATCAAGAATTATACTGACATTGTAGGATAATATCATGCAAGGATATTCTTTGTTCTAGGCCATGGCAATTCAATTTCAAACTATCAATTTCTTTTTGTAACTTTATATAAACTTTTTCAGGAAGGCAAAAACACAGATTACTTACTGTAGCTCAAGAGGGCAAATATATTGACTTTCAGTTACAATCCTGACGACATTTGAAGGAAACTTCTCTTTATTTCCTTCCAAAATAATTTTCAGGCTACCAAGAGTTTCATTTAAAAATCTTTGTCACATGAAACAATTTCTCTTAAGGTTATGGTGACCACAGTATGGATTAGATTTAATATTTTATTATAAGTTTTTTAATTTTTATTTTTTATATGTGTCCTTAATTTCCCATTACCCCCCACTTCCACTCATGCCCCCATCCCCCTGTTGTCTGTGTCCATTGATTAGGCTCATATGCATGTACGCAAGTCCGTCTGTAGGTCCCTCCCCCTTACTCCTACCTTTCCTGAGGTTTGATGTTCTGATCAACGTGTCTCAGTCTCTGGATCTGTTCTTGTTCATCAGTCTATGTCATTGATTATATTCCACAAATGAGTGAGATCATGTGATATTTATCTTTTTCTGCCTGGCTTATTTCACTTAGCATAATGCTTTCCATCTCCATCCATGTTGTTGCAAATGGTAGGAGCTCCTTCTTTTTGAATTGGTTTATTTAAATGCTTTAAGAAATGGGTGTGACAGGTTCTTTAGAGCTCTAATTTTTACATAGGGTAGCCTATATAAAGTTATTAGCATTTACTTTTAAAAATTAGTACAGCATTGGATGTTGTACATAACTTATAAAGTCATATTACTACATTAGCTTTTGTAATATTGGCTTTTAACTCAACGACTTGATTGTTTATTTTTAAAAGTAAATTACAACGTGATTTAGTATGATTGCATTAGTACTGACTTCTAAAGACAGTCATATATTGAGTTGTCTGTTTCTGTTGCAATTTTTATTAGAATTTTTTTATTTTATTTATTGTGTTTTTAATCTAGTGGCCCAGTGCACAAAATTCATACACATTAAAAGGGGATTAATTAGAGAAAATATTTTAATATTGCTATTCACCCTTTCTATAAAATAGAAGGATCAGAGATGAAAGAAAATTAGTAAAATGTATATGAAAATCTTCCTTCTGTCAGAGTCTGTGGTGCACTATGGGACCCAGAGTCAAGACCCGCCCACCCACGTGTGCCTCAAAATCGTGCAAGACCCAGACCCAGCCACACCCCCCCCATTTGGCTAGATCCAGACCCAGCCAGTCCCACCCTTGTCAAGCCCCGCTAGCCATTGGGCACAGCCTGAGGTCCCCCAGCTCAGTCCCGGGAGGGTGGCACAGCCTCAGGCCCCCTGACCAGGAGGGGGGGTGCAGCTTCAGGTCCCCTGGCCTAGGGTGAGGGGAGCAGCCTGAGGTCCCCAGGTCCAGCATTGGGGTGGGGAGCACACCTTGAGGTCCCCCATCAAGCCCTGCCAGGTAGAGGGCACAGCCTGAGGTCCCCCAGCCTGGCACCAGCGTGGGGTCATGGCCTGAGGTCCCCTGTCAAGCCCCATGGGCCAGGGGTTGGGAGGTACAGCCTCAGATCACTGCTGCATTAGGGGAACTCTGCCTATCCTGTAGGTGCAACCATCTTGTGTTATGGAAACCCCGCCTCCACTGTGGGCATAGCCATCTTGCGTTACAGATACCCTCCCCTCCCGCCTCCACTGTGGGCACCACCATCTTTGTGGAGTGATGGTCAATTTGCATATTCCCTCTTTATTATATAGGATATATTTTTATTGGCCCCAGAGAGAAAGAGAGAGGGAGAGAAAGATAGAAACATCAATGATGAGAGAGAATCATTGATTGGCTGCTTCCTGTACACCCACTGGGGACTGAGACTGAAAGCCAGGCATGTGCCTTGGTTCAGAGGTAAATGCTCCACTACTGAGCTCACCAGCCAGGCAGATTCCTTTTTTTTTTTTATGATTTTTTTTTGAGGGAGAGAAACATCAGATTTTTTAAAATTTAAATTCTTTATTTAAAATATTACATGAGAATCCTGTTTCTCCCATTGACCTCTCCTCCACCACCCAAAAAAACATCAATTTATTGTTTCACCTATCTATGCATTCATTGGTTGATTCCTGTATGTGCCATGACCCAGAATCAAAGCCACAACCCTGACACATTGGGATGACACTCCAACCACCTGAGCTACCTAGCTAGGGCATGATTCCTATATTTTTCTTTTTGATTGCCCAGTTAAAACATGCCATTTTAGGTTGTTTTAGGAAAATAAGACTCATTTATGATTGCCAGCACTTATTTTTCCTGCTCTTCCTAGACTTTTCAGGTTCAGTTGGGTTTGTCACTGTTGGTAGAACCCCAGCTTAAATAGGGCTGTGAGAATGGGTGTTGTACTGTCACAAATGATTTGAGTTTGAAAGGCCAGCAGATGATTTTTCTCTCAGATCTAATTTCTTTGAATACTGTTATTAGATTGTAGGTGCTGCTTGACTCCCCACCTTCTATGGGTGGTTTCTTCCCTTAGCATACAGTCTAGAAAACTTGCAATTCTAACTAACTAATAAAATTAGTATATGCATTTCCGTTCCAATGAATAATACTGCATACCAAATTTTAAGAACTATGTACTTAGAGCAAGATTTTAAAAATAAAATAGTATTTTGGATAAAGTGTCAGCCCACAGACTGAAGGGTCCCAGGTTCGATTCTACTCAAGGGCATGTACCTTGGTTGCAGGTTCCTGGCGCCCAGGAGGCAACCAATCGATGTGTCTCTCGCATCAATATTTCTGTTTCTCCCTCTCCATTCTACTTTCTCTAAAAAATCAATGGGAAAAAGTAAAATAAAATAGTATTTTGTTCTCCAAATTCGAACTGTTTTTATTTTTTTGTGGTGTTTTGTTTTTTGTTTATCTTCTTGGCCTAAATAAATAGAGGGAAAATCTTCATGTCAGTCTTTTCTGAGCACCAGAACTCTTCTGTTTCCTAATTTAGATTTAGCATTTTTGTGTTGGTCTTAGTTGGACTCCAGAAATTCCTATTTCAGCTTGCTGGCCTTTAGAAAAGAAAACCCTTTAATTACCTGCTTACTTTAATGACTGGCTAAGGCTAAGTTATCTGCTCATATCCTGTTCACCTCAAGGGCCTTAGAATCTCAGCACCTTCTTTGTACAGGCAAGCTGTTATTTGCTGTGCTTAATTCAGTTCCTTGAGGTGCTGCTTAAGCTCATGTTATTTTTATATTTTCCTGATGGCAAAGGTAAAAAGAAGGGGTTATTAACAAAATCAGGCCACAGGGTAATTCTCTGTTAAGCTCTTTGTAGTGACCTTCCTAAAAGAAAAATGTTTCTCGAGTCACTAAATTTATTCTAGCTGACTCACTCTGTATTCCCTCTTTCTATATTTCCTCCTTTTTACCTCTTTTGGAGTCTTTCAAAAATTTTGCAACCTGACAAGAAGCTTCTTCAGAGCCAGCCACCTTTCTTCCTCAGAGCCTTAAAAAAATATTATTCTTACTAACAGAAAAATCAAGAAGACCTTGTTAGTTCATTTTTATGTGTTGTCCAATTGTTTTGGTATATTCTTTTCAACCAGTATAATGAGAAGTCAGGGGATGGAAATGTTAAGTGTGAGATCACTCAATTTTATTTGTATACTTTAGGAGGTAGGTCTTTGAGTTCCTAGTTGTTGACTATGAACCAGATGTCAAATGTTAGGTTTAGTCTCTCACTCCTTCCTCCCTATTCTCAGAAGGCTTACAGAGTGTGTGTGTTTTTTGTTTGTTTGTTTGTTTCAGATAACCTCAGGTAAAAGATAAAGAAACGCCAAGCCCAAAAGGGCAGACTATCTCTCCATAGCTTAAAGGTGACAAACTTAGAGATAGGATCTGGCTCTTTAAAACCACAGAAATTCAGTGGTCTTTATAAAAATAGACTTAATCACTTACACCATAATTTTTAGTCCTGATTACCCTAAAGCTATTGCACCTGAGTGATGAAACTTTGAGTTTAAGATTGGAAAGGGCTGCCTGACCAGTGTGGCTCAGTGGTTGAGTATCAACCTATGAACCAGTTGGGGTGCATACAATGTTTCTCACATCCATGCATGTTTCTCTCTCTGCCTTCCTCTCTCTGTAAGAAAATCAATGTATGGTTTTTTTTTTAAAGAACTTTGCTTGGAATTGACATCAAGCCAAATGTGTTTATAGTTTGTAGCATCTACCTGCTTTCCAGTGTTGATTATTAAGTGTTTTACTTATCATCCTCTTCTATTCTCTATGATTCTTCAAAGGTTTTACATAGGGATTGGGCTCTGTAAATTCCCAGAGTATGCTGGGATATAATTTATCTGGCACAGGAGAACTGAACTCATGTAGATTAGCAAGGTACTTTTATCTCCTTAAATGCTTTGGGATTCAGTTTCCTCATTCTTACACTTTGGTTTTCCCTGAATAGTTTGACTATCAGTAATCTTTAATTGGAAGAAAAAGAAGTGAAGCAACATTTTACATTATACTAGTTATTCATGTATAAGCAGATCTACTCTTTCTTTTTCTTGTTCTTGTTCTGAATATAAATTAAAGATTTTCTCTAGTAATTTTTAAAAATTCTAGCACATTATGAGACCACTCTTCCTGATGCTGTTCTGATAAATTTTTGCTGTTTTCCTTGGATATGTGTCCATTTCATCCCTCCAATTCCTTCTGTGTTTTCATTTAAAATGTTTCTTATGGCATGTCACCATGGAGATGCAGTCAACAAAATTCAGACCATGAGAAATTCTACAGGATGAACAACCTAATGTGTTTGTTTGTTTAATACTGTTTTTAGAGCCATTTTAGGTTCACAGAAAAGTTGAAAGGAAGGTACAGAGATTTCTTGTATACCCCTCCCCCTCACACATGTATAGCCTCCCCCATTATTGACATCCCCCACCAGAATGGTACATTTGTTACACTTGATGAATCTACACTGATATATCAGAGTCACCCAAAGTCCATAGTTTACCTTAGGGTTCACTCTTGGTGATGTACATTCCATGGGTTCAGACAAATACATAATGACATGTATCAACCATTATAGTATCATACAGAATAGTTTCACTACCCTAAAAATCTTCAGAATAAACATCCTAGTTCCTGTAAGAAATAAAAGATCAAGGGGAACATGTAAACTCAAAAAGACATATCAACTGGTGTGGACCTTATTTGGATATTGATTGAGATGAACCAACTGTAAACAAAAAAAGTTAAACAATTGGGAAAACGTTGACTGTGTATAATAAGGAATTGTTAAATTTAATATATTTTAGATACATACTGAAATTTTATGGGTAAAAATAAAATAATTTCTGGGATTTGCTTCAAAATAATCTGGCAGAGAAGTGGAGAGAGGTATTGATATTGACCATTACTGAGCATGGTCAGTATGTTGTACATGTGGGTTCCTAATATTATTCTAATATTGTATGCGTTTGGAATAGCCATAATTAAAAGTTGGAAAAACCACCCCAAAATATTTTTATAGTCATATATATTGTTATGGGCAGATTCAAGACTAAAAATCTAATCTCCTGATTCTACGTACTTAATGTTCTTTTACTATGTAACTATATTTACAACCCTTCTGCTTCTAGATGATGTCAAGTTGCCCTTTCAGTCTCTGGAACTCCAAAGCCTTCCCTGGGAAATTTGTGGTGTTACTCTTAGATATTCAGAGCTTTAATAAATGTCCAGTTTCACTTGACTGGTTACCTCCTCATGTGAAACCATAAAGAGATATTAGAATTACTATGGTAAATCAACAGGCTACATGGGTTATTAGAATCAGCAAAGAGGCTTGGGTCCTAGTCCTAACTCTGCCTTTGATTTTAGCATAAGATCTAGGAGATCAGGGATTATGTCTGCTTTGTTCACTACTTTACACCCAGTACCTACCTACCACTGTGCTGGTACATGGTAAGCAGTAGGTAAATGTTAAAAGAATGGATTCATTTAGCCTTTCTTGGCCTCATTTTCTTCACATCTGAAATGAGATAGTTGGTCTAAATGATTCTTATGTTTCCTTTAACACTAAAAAATATTCTTTCCTGCTGACTGATTTTTTTAAATCCTTTTAGGATTTTAAAAAGAATTAGTGGATATCTTTAATGCTAGATAACATCAATAGGTAGCATGCTCACTTTTAACACCTGTGACAAGAAACCCACAGTTATGCCGCATCCAAATGTCTTAAAAATAGCCTACTTCTTTGCAATTTCTGTTGGATTGGTTTTGTTTCCAAAAAAGTAAATGAATACTGTTCTCAATATTACCTTATAAGAGTGTCAAGTTTAGGAAATTCCAAAGTCAAACTAAGAGGGTTAATAAAATGTTGTGTATCTGGTATATTTGTACTTTTCACTGAAACTATGTCAGTTTATAAAAGGCTTGACATTTTGTGTCTTAATAAATTTTTTAAAAATACAAAATAAACAGTTTTGAACTCTAAATAAATAAATAAATAAATAAATAAATAAATAAAATCCTCTGGGGAATATTTTTAAATGTCAATTTCCCCAGAAAAATGCAATGAATCAGAATATGTGGGGATGAAATCTGGCATTAAGGTTTGTGAACTGCTTAAGTGGACTTATGAGGACTTAAGAAGCAGAAAATTTAGAATTAACTAATGTACTCATTTTCAAACTATTTCTAAATATTTGAAAACTTTTTACAAATCCAATTAAAGCTAACAAATTAAGTGTATATACACAAAAAGATTTGATATTTTGCTTCCTATGGAACCTTGGTGGGCAATTTTTGGGTGAAATGCAGTTTTTTGTCATCAGATCCAAATCCCAGTAACTAAGCACCTGCCTTTGTGAGTAATGCCCTTATTATTCTGATGTAATTTTGCCTCAGGTATCTAAAGGTCATTCATTACTGGATCAGGTCAGAGTTTATAGAAGAAAAATAATTCCTATAGCATCCTTCAAAATCACCAAAGCAGTGTTTTGAAGCTATATAGAGTTTTAAAATGATGAATATTAAGCAAATATTAAAATGCGTTGGTATTGAACACAAATACCCTAGCCACAGAAGAAAAACTATAAGTTAAAATGCTAAATAAATAGGGACTGGAGAAAGCATCTGTCACATTTTATATTCAAACATGAGTTTTCTTAGTATAAACTCAAATAGTGACAGTGTGAAAATAATTTTCTTATAAAAATAGGATATAATGAATTGAAATATTCAATCTGTACTGAAAGCTACTGAAGTACAAATCCAAAAATAACTTTTATTTTCAAAACCTATGTGGAAACCACACTAAAAATTATTTTAGTATTTATTTATAAGCCATGTAGTGGTTTTTGTGTGTGTTTTTTAAACACACAATATTTGTTTAAAACTGACTTCATAAATTTTTATTATTGATTTAAGAGAGAGAGAAGCATTCGTTTGTTATTATATTTATTTATGCATTCATTGATTGATTTTTGTATATTCCCTGACCATAGATGGAATCCACAACCTTGGCATATTAGGACTACACTCTAACCAGCTGAACTACCTGGCCAGGGCTTAGAGCAGACTATTTTGAAACTGTTTCAGAAATCACTTGTTTTTCATGTTTAAATTTAATAGTACCATTGACATTTTCTTCAATTTCCTAAACTATGCTGGAAAATCAAAGATTTACTGTGTTTTTAATTAGTATTAAAATGTAGGAAAAATATATGCTATTAGGGAATCAAGAAAACCTTGCCATTTTTTAAATCCTTACCTGAGGACATACTTTCATTGATTTGAGAGAGAGAAAAAGGGAACAAGAGGAGCCAAGATGGCAGCATAGGTAAATACATGTACTTGTTGCTTCCCACAACCACAGCAAAATTACAACTAAAATACAGAATAGCTATCTAGAATTGCAGAAAAGCTGGCTGAGTGGAAGTACTACAACTAGAGAGGTAAAGAAGAAAGTGCATTGAGACTGGAAGGAGGTGTAGAAGCATTGAACAAGCTGGTCCAGCACTCGGATGTGCTGCTTTTGTAATTGGAAGGGAGATAGCCTCTGAGGAGGCAACCTGGAAGAGCAAGGAGTCCCAGGCCCACACCAGACCCCCATCCCAGGATTCCAGAGCTGGGGAAAGAAGTCCCTACTGATGGTAAGAATTACAGACTGTAAAAACAAGTGCGGATTAAGGCTGAGTGGACACACAGGCTGCTAGAGACCCAGCTGCTCCTCTTAAAAGGCCAGCACCAAGAGCTGAATTTACAAGCTCCTGCTTACTCTGAGCTCCAGTGTCAAGCGAGGCTCTGGGGGACCCAGACAGATATGGGGAGAAACTGGACTGTCTGGCATCTGGGCAGAAATGTAGGGGTGGCTTTCTTCCAGGCGGAGGTGCTAGCTGCAGTCATTGTTCCTGTGCTGAGACCTCCCCAGTGCAGGGCTGACTAGCAAATATTTCTCTTTACTCTGCCCTGAAGATTCCCTGAGACCCCGCCCCACCCAATTTACAACCCTACCCAAGTTATACACAGTGGCTTTTGCATATGAATGGCCTGTTCTTTCTCAGACTAAAACTGGTCAAACAAGCTGTAGCTGGGTCAGGGAACCCCAAAACTATCAATAAAAGGTCCAAGGCCAACACCAGCACCAGCCTGCCTTACTTCACAGCTGGGCCTTGTCTTGGCACTTCCACACCCAATACAAAGAGGAGAAATCTGAAGATCTCTCTATAGTTCCTGCTGGGTGGCCCCAGGCAGTGGCTGACCTCGCACCTTCTGGGAGATCCAAGAGCCAGTGTACCCAGGGGTCAGTGTGAGACCATACCAGATTACAACTCTTCACATTCATAAGTAACACACTCAAGGGGCAGACTCAGTGAGCACTAAAGCCCCACTGAAGCAAATCCTGTCCCATAAGGGTGTCTCCTGCACAGCAACTCTCCCACTGTAGTTGTAACTACTCCCTACAGCCAATTGGCCTGGAGATCAATTCCTCCCAGTGATACCAACAGCAATCAAAGCTCAACTACAACAAGACTGTGCACACATCCCACAAAGAGGTGCACCAAGAGTGTCCACCTCAGGTGATTGGGGAAGCTGAGCTACTGGGCCCTATTGGACACCTACTACACAAGGCCACTTTATCAACTCAAGGAGACTTAGCAGCTCCCTAATACATAGAAACAAACACAGGGAAGCAGCCAAAATGTGGAGACAAACATGTCACAAATGAAAAAAGTGGAAAAAAGCAAATTACTGGATACAGAGTTCAAAACCACAGTTATGAGGTTATGCAAGAATCTTCTAGAAACCTCTGAGGAACTTAGTGAGACCTTCAAGGATCTTAGTGAGAATGCCAAAACAATGGAAAAGGGCCAGTCAGAAATTAAGCATACACTGACTGAAATAAAAAATTATATACAGTGGTACCTTGAGATACGAGTTTAATTCGTTCCGTAACCTTGAGGTGTGGGAAACTATGAGACGCTTGAGTCATGGTAGTGTGCAGCCAGCCGATCCGCACGATTACTCGTATCTCAAATGTTGCTCGTATTTCAAAGCAAAAATCGCTCGCTCGATGGCTCGTATCAAAAATCTCATATTTTAGGACACTCGTATCTCGAGGTACCACTGTACAGGGATTCAACAGTAGACTAGAGGATCCCAAGAATCAAGTCAATGATTTGAAATATGAGGAAGCAAAAAACGCCCAACCAGAAGAGCAAAAAGAATCCAAAAATATGAAGATAGTGTAAGGAGCCTCTGGGACAACTTCAAGCAACATTTGAATTATGGGGGTGCCAGAAGAAGAGAGAGAGCAAGATGTTGAAAACTTATTTGAAGAAATAATGGCAAAACTTCCTCTACCTGGTGAAAGAAATAGACTTACAAGTCCAAGAAATGCAAAGAACCCCAAACAAGAGGAATCCAAAGAGGACCATACCAAGACACATCATAATTAAAATGCCAAGTGCAAAAGACAAAGAGAGAATCCTACAAAGAGCATGAAAGAAAAAAAAGTTACCTACAAAGGAGTACCCATACAACTCTCAGCTGATTTCTCAACAGAATCTATGCAGACCAGAAGGGGGTGGCAAGAAATATTCAAAGTGATGAATAGCAAGAACCTACAACCAAGAATACCTAGCAAAGCTATCATTTAGAATTGAAGGTCAGATAAAGAGCTTCACAGACAAGAAAAAGCTAGGAAATATAATACAAACCAGTATTATATGAAATGCTGAAAGGTATTCTTTAATAAGAGGAAGAAGAAAATGGTAAAGATAAAAATTATGAACAACAAAGTGACAACAAATACATATCTATCAAGTGAATCTAAAAATCAAATGAATAAAAAATCTGATGAACGGAATAAACTGGTGAATGGAATAGAATCAGGGGCATGGAAATGGAACAGACTGACAATTCTCAGAGAGAGGGGGTTGGGGGAGTGTGGGAAGATATTAGACAAAGATATTATATGTATGTATGCAGTACCTATGGACACAGGCAATAGTTTGGCAAGGGCCTGGGGTGGGGTCGGAACTGGGTAGAGGGGAGCTATGAGAGGAAAAAAGAAGGACATCTGAAAAAAGAAGAATGAGAGACAGAAAGATTGAGAGAAATCAATTGATTGCCTCCAATATGGCCCAAACCTGGGATCACACCCCAACCTGCGCATGTGCCCTGACTGGGAATAGAAGCCATGACCTTTTGGTGTACTGGATGGTGCTGCAACCAACTGAACCACACCTGCCAGGGCAGAGGATTAGCCCTTTTAAAGAACGCTTACCTTTTGCAACAGCATGGATGGACCTGGAGAGTATTGTGCTGAGCAAAATAAGCCAGTCAGAGAAAGATAAGCATCACATGATCTCACCCATATGTGGAATCTAGTGAGCCAAATAAACTGATGATCAAAAACAGACCCAGAATCACAGAAACATAAACAGACTGTTGAACCTCAGAGGTAAGGTAGGGGAAAGTGGGTAGGAAGAGATCACCCAATGAACTTGTATGCATGTATGCATAACCCATAGGCACCAATAATGGGGTGGTGAGGGCCTGAGGGGGAACCTATATAATACTTTCAACAATAAAGATTTAAATAAATAAATAAATAAATAAATAAATAAATGTTAAACTTTGTAAGATGCACATTTATTGTTTAAACTTTTTGTTTTTCAGATATTTAAATGTGTCACAATATTAGTTCTTAAAACATTCTATATGATAACATTTTTGAAATGGAAAAATGAACATTTGAACTTCTTATTTTGGTTTGTTAGGTTTTATTTAAAGCACGATAAAGTAAGTCTTGCCCATGGACCATATAAGACTCATGAAGTCAGTTGGTCTGGTCCTGCCAAACCATTAGGGGAGAGTTAATTAAGTGTTTGACCAAATATATATCAGGCTAATTTTTAAGTTGACAACTTTGTATGGCCTGTGAATGAGGTTCTAAATACCCAAATGGTAAACACAGGTTCCCCACCCCTGATTTATAGTAAGGAATACCTCCAGTAGTACTTAAAGCTTTATTTCTCACTTGTGTGGGATGTACTAAAAGTTGTTTTAAGTAGGCATTTGGACTTTTTTCATGGGAAAATTACTCACTTTAACATGTAGAAAGAAGAATTTAATTGCTTAATTTAGTATCTACAGATTTTGAAGGAATATTCTTCTAGTTAACTAGATGTATCAAAGCATTACTGGACATTTATGAGTGTGAGTGTGTGTGTGTGTGTTAGATTATGTCCATATTTTTAGGGGAAACAGAGGATATAAAATTTAGGTCATTAATTATGGTATAATTTATATCTTCATTCCAAACTAATCAAGGGTCTTTAAATTTTCTAAAATTACAGGAACTGTAAAAAGCTTTGCCTATGGGTTTTGCAGCTAGCTGGTTGGGAAAGCCAAGAATAGAACTTAATTTTCTGCCCCTCTGGTCTCCTATATCTTCTGTCCCCAAACTTGAACATGAATAGAGTCATGTACCACTTACCTACAGGGTATGTTCTGAGAAATGCATTGTCAGGCAACTGTATCATTGTGGAAACATCATAGAATACACTTACATAAATCTAGGTGGTCGGCCAACTCATTAGTCAACAGAGCGGCAAACCGCAGCTTGTGAGCTGCATGTGGCTCTCGAGCCGCAGTTTGCCCCCCACTGGTTTAGCCTGTCACAGATCTAGGCTATATGGTATAGCCTATTGCTCCTAGGCTACAAGCCTATACAGCATGTCATTGTACAAAACAATGTGAGACTAAGTCAAAAGAGAAAATAATGCAATCGAGATGCAATAATAAACACAACATATAAGAGGTTGATGCCAATATAATAAGGCATACTGTTTTGCAGGAAACTTTTTTTACAAGTAGAAAGAGTAAAAAACAATGATAAAATTATAGTATAGTAACTAACATATAGTATAGTAACTAACACTCTAAAACAATGATAAAATTATAGTATAGTAACTAACATATAGTATAGTAACTAACACTCTAAAACAAGGATAAAATTATAGTATAGTAACTAACATATACCAGTAATATAGTCATTTATTCTCATTATCAAGGAATATGTACTGTACATAATTATATGTGCTTTGCTTTTATATGACTGGCTGTGGAGTAGGTTTTTTACACCAGCATCACCACAAATGTGAGTAATGTGCTATGCTAGGTAGGACTTTATGATAGGAAATTTTCAGCTCTGTTATAATCTTACTAGAGTTCCAGTGCATGAAATTTGTGCACAGGGGTGGGTCCCCTCAGCTCAGCCTGCACCCTTTCTAATCTGGGACCCCTTGGGGGATTCCAACTGCCGGTTTAGGCACAATCCTGGACCGCTGGTTCGTAATCGCTCACTTGCCTGCCTGCCTGATTGCCCCTAACTGCCTCCCTCTCCTCTGCCGACCTGATTGCCTCTCACTGCCTCTGTGTGCCGGCCTGATTGCTTCTAATCTGCCTCCCCCCGCCAGCTTGGTCACCCCTAACTGACCCCACTGCTGGCCAGTTTGCCCCCAACTGCCCCCTCCTTGCTGGCCTGGTTTGTCCCCAGCTGCCTCTCTGCTGGCCTGGTTGCCCCCAACTGCCTCCCCCACCGGCCTAGTTGCCCCATGCAGCCTGCTTGTTCAGTCATTTGGTCGTCCTTCACTAAACCCCCTGCTGGCCTGGTCGTAGGCAGCCATCTTATGAGGGCATGAGGGTTAATTTGCCTATTACCTCTTTATTATATATTAGGAACATTGGTGGAAACATAGTTATGCAGTGCATAAATGTAGTTTTCTGTAGGCAACAATCTGAATAATATAATGTTATTGTCTCTACTTTGAAGTTAGAGACTGAGTTACAAAGAGGAGTTGAATGATTGTGTAGGGATACCTAAAGTTTTTGACAGCTCTACTTATTTGGCTGCTATCTCTTTGGTAATAATGATCCTCTGATACAATTGGAAATAAGTAATCCCTTAAGCTATTTTCTGGCTGGAACCATGGAGGGTGCAGGAGAGAAGAAGGTTCCTGCTGTGCCAGAAACCCTCAAGAAAAAGCGAATGAATTTCACAGAGCTGAAGATCAAGCACCTGAGAAAGAAGTTTACCCCAAAAATACTTCAAAAAGCAAGAAGGAAGCTCATCTATGAAAAAGCTAAGCACTATCACAAGGAATATAGGCAGATATACAGAAAGGAGATTCAAATGGCTAGGATGGCAAGAGAAGCTGGCAACTTCTATGTACCTGCTGAACCCAAATTAGTATTTATCATCAGAATTAGAGGTATCAATGGTGTGAACCCAAAGTTCTGGAAGGTGCTGCAGCTTCTTTGCCTTCGCCTGATCTTCAGCGACACCTTTGTTAAGCTCAACAAGGCTTCAATTAACAAGCTAAGGATTGTGGAGCCATACATTGCATGGAGTTACACAAACCTGAAGTCAGTAAATGAATTGATCTACAAGTGTGGTTATGGCAAAGTCAACAACAACAACAAAAAACAGCCCTCACAGAAAACTCTGATTGCTCTATCTCTTGTTAAATATGGCATCATCTGCATGGAAGATCTGATTCATGAAATCTACACTGTTGGAAAGCGCTTCAAAAAGTAAACAACTTCCTGTGGCCTTTCAAGTTGTCTTCTCCATGAGGCAGGATGAAGAAAAAGACCACACCCATTTTGTAGAAGTTGGAGACAGGTAACAGGGAAGACCAGAACAATAGGCTTATTAGAAGAATGAACTAAGGTATCTACCATGATTATTTTTCTAATCTGGTCAGTTACTAAACTGAGTCCTTTAAAATTGAAAGAAAAAGAAGTAATCACTTAAACCATCCTCTGAAAAATAAAAAATAAAAAAATTAAAGAGTGCCATAATGTCCACAATAAAATAATTACAAAATTTCTCATAGGGAAACTCTCACTCAGAATCTCTGGATTCTTTACCATGTAATTCCATTTTTATTTTTGTTTTCTTAAAAAGGAAATACATTTATTTTAAAATATTTTATTGAATTTATCGGGGTTATATTGGTTAATTAAATAGGTTTCAAGTGTACAACTCTATAATACATTATCTATCTTTGTTGTATTGTGTGTTCACCACCCACTGTCTAGTTTCCTTCGTAATTCAATTTTTTTAAAACCTGGTTTCCTAGCTCAGTGCAGATCAGAAGCAAAAATTAGAAATGGAGGGGGGTGCAAAGCTTAAAAGTGGACACATGCCAGTTGTACAAAGTGACCACAAATAGAGGAAGAAGATGCAAAACACAGACACTCTAAGCTTAGTAGCCTAGGGTCCTGTAATGTGAAGACAAATAAGTCCCCTGCACCTTAGGGTCCCTGGAGGTCATTAGAATATTAAAATATAGTGTAGTATTTGAGCATGGTAATTATTCTGGGTCAGTAAGAAAGGGGCAATTGTATATCCTCTGTTTAAGAAAGTATTTTCAAGGGAAAAAAATTACTGAACAGCAAGGGTTAACCTATAATGTACTTATTTACAACCTGCTTTTGAAATTTGGAATTTAAAATACTTTAAGAAGTTTGGCACTCAAAGAGAAGTTTCATTTCTGGAAATTTTATTTATGGAATATTTTATTTTTCTATTCCCTAGTAGTGCCAAATCAATTAGGCATTAATTATAGTTGTTAAAGGCAGATCAGGATTCAGAGCTTTTGACTTAGTTTAGTCCAACCCAAGCAGCACTAATTGCCTTTACTTTGGTGCTCATTCATAGCAGCACTTAGAATCCTAATATATACAAACACTGGGTCCATCACATCCACAATGACCAGGAGGCTCAACTGTTCACCAGGCTGCGTGAGCAGCAGGTGAGCAGGCTGAACTGCTGACTTCTCAGAGAGAAAGAGAAGGTGGGATGATCAGCACCAGAGGCCCAGAGAGAGATGTAGGGTGATCAGACCCTGCTTCTCTCTTTCACACCATCAGTCAAGCCTCTCTCTATCTCCCAGAGGTCAGCAGTTCAGCTACTCGCCAGCAGCGTGGGGCGGCTGCTAATCAGCCCTACTTCTGTGATCAGGCCTGGAGATGCTGACTAGCATAGAAACTGACCAGTCAGAACCAAATCTGGGTCAACTGTGAGGAGCCAATGGCTGCCTAGGAGGCGGAGATTTTGATGCTGCCTGGCATAGAAACCGACCAATCAGAACCAAAATGTCTGGCAGAGGAGGGCAGTTGGGGGCGAGATCAGGCTGGCATGGAGGGCAGTTAGGGGTGATCACACAGGCAGGGGCAGTTAGGAGCAATCAAGCCAGAAGGGGAGGATAGTTGGGTCACAGGCTTGTAGGGGAGGGCAGTTGGAGGTGACCAGGCTGGCAAGAGAGGGTAGTTGAGGGCTATCAGGCCTGTAGGGGAGAGCAGTTGGGGGCAAGGTAAGGCCAGCAGGGGAGGGAACTTGGGGGCGAGTTCAGGCCAGCTTGGGAGGGCAGTTGGGGGTGAACAGGCCAATAGGGGAGCAGTTAGGTGTTAATCAGGCTGGCAGGGGAGCAGTTAGGGGGTGATCAGGCAGTCAGGCAGGCTAGCAGTTAGGGGCAATAAGGAAGTCAGGCAGGTTAGCAGTTAGGAGCCAGCAGTCCCAGATTGTGAGAGAGATGTCAGACTTCTGGTTTAGGCCCAATCCCACAGGGGTCTCAGATTGGAGAGGGTGCAGACTGGGCTGAGGGACAGACCCTCCCCCGCCCCCATGAATGAATTTCGGCCACGGGGCCTCTAGTATTTTTATAACCATCATCTTTTAATACCTAGAAAGGAAGCAACATTGTAAGGTATTTGAGAGAGTGGGCACTAGAGTCAGACTGCCTAGGGTCAAATTCTGGCCCTAATACTTACTAGAAGTATAATTTAAGTTACGTAATCTGAACCATACTTCAGTTTTTCATTGTGTAAAACCGTGAAGATACTATAACTATCTCAGGAAAGTTGTGAGTACTAAAGCTAAAGCAAGTCAAGTCTTACCACAGTTTTTGAAACCTTATTTTATACAAGGGCCCTATTAGGAATGCTTCCTGTGGGAATACTAAATTATGATTTACTGTTTCTTACTGTGAAGTGAATTGTTCTTTTCTCATCTTTGCACATGATACAAATCATTTTAGCCAACTTTTAATGTTATAGACATGCTTTTACTTTTTACTTGATGCTAATGCTCTATAAATGGATAAAAAAATTAACAGAATTCTGCTCTTACAGACTACCCTGTTAAGAGGCAATTTTAGGCTTATTTATTTAGACTGGAAGGAGTATAATAGTCTGAAATGTTTTACCTACCTAACAAGTGCTTAACCATTCAGTAACATTTAAAATATATTTTGAACATGAGTGTTTTTGTAATTAGTTTTTTGTTAACGACCTCAACAAATGCAAGCAGGATCCCATATTAATCATCAGCTCAGTATAATCCGTTTTGTTTGTTTGCTGTTGTTTTTCGTTTTCTCTGTTAAGTGGGCTGGAGCTTGACAGGCTTTCGGGTATCTTTTCTGTGTTCCAGAAATTGACCTCAGGCTCCCCACTACTGACAGACTGCCAAGTGACTTGGAGAAACTTAGTGAAGTTCATCATTTGAGTTTCAATGGAGCAATTCAAAGCTGCTGAAGAAACTACTATTATGTGTGCCCCATGTATTCTCTCAATCCTTGTAGTATTCCTATGAAGTAGGTGGTTTTACTCCCTTTTACAGAGGAGAAGACTGAAACCTGGAGAAATTAATTTGATCAAGATCTCACATAGGGTAAATGGTAGAAACAATATTCAGTAAGTTAATCTGCTCAAAAACCCATGTTCTTTTCACTATGTCCCCTTGTCTCTCAAAAGGAAGTACAGTGGGCCCTAACCGGTTTGGTTCAGTGGATAGAGTGTTGGCCTGCGGATTGAAGGGACCCAGTTTTGATTCCTGTCAAGGGCATGTACCTTGGTTGCAGACACATCCCCAGTAGGGGGTATGCAGGAGGCAGCTGATTAATGTTTCTCTCTCATCGATGTTTCTAAACTCTCTATCCCTCTCTCTTGCTCTCTGTAAAAAATCAATACTATATATGTATATGGAAGTACAGTGGAACCTCTGTAAAGCTGTTCAAGAACCAAATCATTGTTTCCCATTAGAAGTAATGTGAATTGAATTAATCCGTTTTAGACCCCCAAATGATTCCTTGTTTTAGCCTTTCTTTTTAAAAAAATATTTAATTTATTTCAGAGAGGTGAGAGGGAGAGATAGAAACATCAATGATGAGAGAAAATCATTGATCAGCTGCCTCCTGCACACCCACTCCTGGGGCTCCAGTCCACAACCCACGCATATGCCCTTGACCAGAATCGAACCCTTCAGTCCATAGGCCGACACTCTATCCACTGAGCCAATCTAGCTAGGGCTAGCCTTTCTTATATATAGTACATGTCTAATGTACTGTTTAATCTATAAATAAACATTTTAAAATAAAGGACATGAAATGTAAATGAAAATTCAATAAAAGAAAAAATACAGTAAAAAATTAAAATTTAATAATCAGCAACAGAAGCATAAAAACACGAAAATATTCACAGCACACTTTCCTGGGATGTTAACAGTGCGAGATTTAGTGGTAAACTGACTCAGACTCTCCTTTGTTGCCCGAGAGACACAGAACTGATCAGACAAGTATCAGCATAAAAGGGTTGTCATGTTGAGAGGCGAATTGTTCGAGATGAGAGAGGTTCGAGAACTGAGGTTTGACTGTAATTACTCTTTGTAGTTTGTACACAGCCATATGTAAAGCCCCACCAGAAGCAATCTAAAATATTTCTATGTGTGTCAACAATTGGCCCATAACTTACATCCTATGCATCAACAGCCAGAAAGTGTTCTTTATGAAACCAGTTACATACAGAAGATACATGTGGCTCCCTATTCTGTTTATTGTTTTTGTTTAGACAGGCATCTAAAAATCTGGTCAGATTTTTTCAAATAAGGGATATGGAGAAGGCAACATTTTTTTCTTCCTGTTTCTACTTCACATGGGACTTAAGTTTTTTAAAATCTTATTTCCTCTTACCTCTGTGCCTCTATAGCAGATGATCCCCCCCACCCCGATTGGCATTTTGAATATATGCCACATGGAAATATGAGCCCCCTTCAAGATTTGTGTTTTTCTTATTTTTGTTGTTGTTTTCATTGTACTTGTATTATTGTAGCTATCCTTTGTGTGGAATTTCTCCTTCAAAAATCTTAGTACTTGGTCCTAATTATCTGGATAAATATGATTTTGTTACATAGTAGTATAAGTTTTCCAGAGAAGCCAAATACTTAGGACTATAAAAATTATCATTTCTGGAAATTCTCCTTTGTTAATATGAAATTATTTTGTCCAGGCATAACAAATAAATGAGCAGGCACCATTTATACAGCTACCTTTGTAAAACACGCCTGAAACCCCCCTAAACTGTAATTATGTTTTATTCACTTTCATATCTCTAGTCCCTGGTACATAGTAGGTATTTCATAAATGTTTGTTGAATATAGGGGTTTATTTTTTGTTAAATAGCAAAAGTAATTTTTATCACACTTATGTTTTGATTAAAGGTCAAGGACTCTGCTAAACATGGATTACTCAGTGTGGCATGTGAAAAGCATGGTAGTAGGACTCAATGCTTTTCTTTGTTTTGCCCCTAAATATGTGACTTTGGGGATAGTCACTTAATCTCTTGGCACCTCAGTTTTTAACTGTAAAACAGAAGCTGTATGGTAAGATTATCTTAAAGGTGCCATTCAACACAAAGTTGTATCATCTGTGATCATTGCATTTTAACAAAAAAAAATTAAGAATGGCACAGTAATATTACTCATTTAAAAGTGTTTTTTACTGCATAACCTTAAAATATACTAAGCAGCTATAATGTTATGCTTTGTAGTGGATATCAAACTGTTTCTATTTGAAGAAAATGTGGCAGGAGTGTATGAAAATAATTGGTGAAAATTTAATCTTAAAAATTATTATTCCTGGAATAGTCTGTTTAAGAATAGTATATTGCTACAGTAGAAAAATTAGCTAGGAACAAAACTGCTTTACTCTCTTCAAAAGCAGTGTGCAGGTCTAATGCCTAAAAAACTTCATACACACTACAAATCAAATGAAGAGAACAATGATATATACTTTTGTCTATCAAATTTGTGAAATTTTAAAAAACTCATTTTTAGCAGGGATACTAAGAAACATGCACTCAGAAAAGTATGAGTGTAAATTGGTACAACTGTTCTGGAGGGCAATCTGAAAGTCTCAAAATGCTGAACATTTGGCCTACAGCTCTACTTTGAGTGAAATTTATCTTAAAGAAATTTATGGAAGAGTACAAAAATTTGTTTACAGAAATGCTTATTATTATCCTACTAGAGGCCTGATGCACGAAAATCATGCAATAGTAGGTCTTCCTTCCCCCAGCTGTTGGCACCGGCTTCCCTCTGTCATCCGGGATCCGGGCTTCCCTCCAGCCCTGGCTTAGTCCAGAAGGACTTCCGGAAATTAGCATATTTCCCTTTTATTATTATAGATATTATATGGTAGAGCAAAAGTAGCTTTACAATTGTGAGTACATGAAACAGTTTATTCTTGCATTAGTATTTTATTATTGTATTATTTTTCATATGAACAACTGTAAACCTACATTTGCCCCCACCCTGTATATATCTGGAAAGACAAAAATACATCTCTATGTGGTAAGCTTATGGTTCAATTTAATTTTATTTTTTTTGTGAGTTTTCTACATTTTTCTATATACACAGGGACTTGTTTCAATCACAATATATATATATCCATATATTTAAAAATGTGGACTTGTCTTTAATAAGTGTATAGAAGTATTTTCTTTCTAACCTGCACTATTCAATGCCACCTTGCTTTTATTTCTGAACAGGTCTTCAGAAAAGGTTGGAATTTCAACATTAGAGGTAAGTTGTACTTTCTGAAAGTTATGTTTCTACAAATAATGTACACTTTCCACTCATTTTTCTCTTTTATGTAATTCTTCATTTTCTTTTACTTTCTCTTCATTATTTTTTGCTAAGTAATATTGTCTTTGTGATTAGATAGTAAAATAACTAATTATATATTATGCTATATGGAAAGACTAAATATTTTTTAGATTTCTAATTTTATTTGGTTTATACTTTTTGGAATAAAACACTATAAAATATGTGTGTGTGTGTGTGTGTGTGTGTGTGTGTGTGTGTGTGTGTTTTAATTGTAAAACTAATACTTGTATGGCAAAAATGTGGAGTAACCAAAACACTTGTATACTTCTTATGGGCACGAATATTATCATCATTACCATACATAAAAATCAATCCCAGCCTTATATCTAAGCAAAAAGTTTGGTATAAAGACATTATATCACTGAGAGCCATTTTAAGTACAGAAGTATCATCAAATAGGTATTCTTTGATTTTTATATTTTATATCAAATGGGATATATACTGTATGTGTGTGATTGTATATGTTTGTGTGTGCTGTGTATATATAGACATATGTATCTATAATCTCAAACATGCTTTACTTTTTCCACTTGCAGTGTCCCTACCATCTTTTCTTTTTTTATACACATTTGATATTGGTCTCTTTGATAAATTGTGGTATATTTATAGAGAACATTCTATAACAATATATATGAATGAATTAGTTATATACAATAACATGGATGAATTTCAGCACCATATTGTTAAATAAGGGAGTGGAGGTAGAAACAACTCACAGAATAATATATGCAGTAAGAGTCCATTTATATTCAGTTCAAAAGCATGCAAAATTAAATACTATATTGTTTATTTTTTATATATATTTTATTGATTTTCTACAGAGAGGAAGGGAGAGGGATAGAGAGTTAGAAACATCGATGAGAAACATCCATCAGCTGCCACCTGCATACCCCCCACTGGGGATGTGACCACAACCAAGGTACATGCCCTTGACCGGAATCGAACCCGGGACCTTTCAGTCCACAGGCTGACACTCTATCCACTGAGCCAAACCGGTTTCGGCTAAATAATATATTGTTTAAAATTATAAGCATAGTCAAACTAAAAAGAATAACAGAAGAATGATAAGAAAAAGTTGAGGATATCGGTCATCCCTAAAAGGCAACAAATGTAATGGAAATGGAAAAGGATATAAAAGAAACTTGAAAACTAATAGTAACAATGTTCTTTTTCTTAAATTGAGTGCTTAAGAAATATTACATCATAATTCTTTATTCCTTATCCTATCTAATAAAAGAGTAATATGCAAATTTACCATACCTCTGCTGCACCCACAAGCCACGCCCACCAGCCAATCAGAGCGAGTATGCAAATTAACCCAACCAAGATGGCTATGGTCACACAGAAATCAGGAGAGAGGCTTGGATTGCCCCTGGTGATGGAGGAAGCCAAGCTTTCTGCAAACCCTGGCTGGCCAGGCCTCTGCTTAAGGCAACAAAATTTCAATGGCTGTGTGAACAGAAGGCTTGGCTCTACTCTAGGCTACAAAGTTTCAATTTTAGAAGATAAATAAATCCCAGATACCAGGGCCTCCAATTGGGTCACCGGGGGGCATGGCCAGCCTGCAAACCACCACAGGCCCCTCGCCCAGGACATTCCACACCCCAAGGGAACACCCATGCTGATCCAGAACACCCTTCAGGGCAAATCAGCTGGCTCCCACCCATGAACCAGGCCTCTGTCCTATCTAATAAAAGAGTAACATGCAGATTGACCATCACTCCAACACACAAGATGACTGCCCCCATGTGGTCAAGAGATCCTGTCTCCATGTAGACATAAGGTGGACACCACAAGATGGCCAGCAGCAGAGGGCAGTTGGAAGGGACCAGGCCTGCAAGGGAGAGCAGTTGGGGATTATCAAGCCTGCAGAGGAGAGCAGTTAGGAGTGACCAGACTGGTAGAGGAGGGATGTTGGGGGTGACTGGGCCTACAGGGAAGGGCATTTGGGGGGGACCCAGGCCTGCAGGGCAGGGCAGTTAGGGATAAACAGGCTGGAAGGGGAACAGTTAGGCATCAATCAGGCAGGCAGGGGAGTGGTTAGGGGGTGATCAGGCTGGCAGGCAGAAGCGGTTAGGGACATTCAGGAAGGCAAGCAGGCCCGGTCACCAGGTAGGATCGGGCCTAAATGGGCAGTCGGACATCCCTGAAGGGGTCCCAGATTAGAGAGGGAGCAGGCTGGGCTGAAGACCACCACCCCGCTCCCCACCACCCCGCTCCACTCCCCCCGTGCACGAATTCCATGCACCAGGCCTCTAGTATTTTATAAAATCCTTTTATATTCTTTTTTAAAATTTTTTAAAAATATATTTTATTGATTTTTTTACTGAGAGGAAAGGAGAGGGAGAGAGAGTTAGAAACATCAATGAAAGAGAGAGACATCGATCATCTGCCTCCTGCAGGCCCCCCACTGGGAATGTGCCCACAACCAAGATATATGCCCTTGACTGGAATTGAACCTGGGACCTTTCAGTCCGCAGGCCAATGCTCTATCCACTGAGCCAAACCGGTTTTGGCGTATATTCTTTTTTTAAAAGTAGTGTACAGACATGGTTAAAATTTGCTCAGTGCAAAAGTAGATAAATAAAAACGTAACTCCCCTCCCATTCCTCATGTTCTCAATCCCTATATCCAGAGATCATTGCTCTTTATTATGCCTACTAGAGTTCTGATGCACAAAATTCATGCAAAGGGCTCGGCCCTCGCAGCCCCAGCTTTGTCCAGAAGGACGTCTGGAAGGTTGTTTGGATATCCAGTTTAATTAGCACATTACACTTTTATTATTTCATACACTAGTGGCCCAGTGAATGAAATTCATGCACAGGGCTGAGGAGTGTCCTTCAGCCCCACCTGCACCCTCTCCAATCTGGGACAACTCAAAGGATGTCCTACTGCCGGTTTACAGGAATTGGGCCTCAACCAGCAGTCGGACATTCCTCTCGCAATCTGGGACTGCTGCCTCTTAACCGCTCACCTGCCTGACTGATTGCTTCTAACTACTCTGAATACTGGCCTGCTTGCCCCCAAATGTCCCCCCACCAGCCTGATCATCCCCAGCTGCCCCCTGTGCCAGTGTGCGTGCCCCCAACTACCCCCCCCGCCAGCCTGCTCACCCCAATTGGCTCCCCTGCTGGCCTGCTTACCTCCACCTTTCCTCCCCACTAGCCTGCTCATCCCCAACTGCCCCCCTGCTGGCCTCCTCACTCCAAACTCCCCCCCATCCTGATCACCTCCAGCTGACCCCCACTGACATCCTGCTTACCCCCAACTGGACCTCTGCTGGTACCCCCAACAGCCCCGCCCCCCACCAGCCTGATCACTTACAACTGCTGTTCCATCCTAGCCTGACCACCCACAACTGCCCTTCCCTCTTGGCCTCTAACCACCTCTACCTCAGCCCCGCTACCATAGCTTTGTTCAGAAGAGCATCTGGAAGGTCTCCTGGAAGGTCTCTCAGCCTAATTAGCATATTACCCTTTTATTAGTATAGATAGAGGCCTGGTGCATGGGTGGGGGCTGGCTGGTTTGCTGTGAAGGGTGTCCTGGATCAGAATAGGGGTTCCCTTGGGTTGTGGGGTGGCCTGCATGAGGGGCTGAGGGCCATTTTCAGGCTGGTCAAGCCCCCCAGTGGGAACCCTCACCCAGTAGGGGTGTGGCCACCCTGGGTGAGGGGTTGATGGTTGTTTGCAGGCTGGCCAAGTCTTCTATTGGAGACCCTCACCCTATGGGAATGTAGTCAGCCTGGGTGAGGAGCTGAGGGATCTTTTCAGGCTGGCTACACCCTCCGCCCCCTCCCCAGAAATCCATACTCCCAGCCCCTCATTTTTTTTCTTTCTTTAGTGCCAGGGCTGGGATTTATTCATCTTCTATATTTGAAACTTTGTAGCCTTGAGCGGAGGCCAGGGCAGGCGGGAAGCTTGGTTTCCTCCATCACTGGGGTTACCCAAGCCACCTGCTCACTCCAGCTCCATAGCTGCCACCATCTTTGTTGGGTTAATTTGCATACTCACTCCTGATCGCCTGGTGGGTGTTGCAGAGGTATGGTCAATTTGCATGTATCTCTTTTATTAGTGTAGACTAGAGGCCTGGTGCATGAAATTTGTGCACGGGGGGGTGTCCTTCAGCCCACCCTGCACCCTCTCCAATCTGGGACCCCTCGAGGGATGTCCAACTGCCTGTTTAGGCCCAATGCAAACACCCCTCTCTCAATCCAGGACTGCTGACTCCCAACTGCTCACCTGCCTGCCTTCCTGATTGCCCCTAACCGATTTTGCCTGCCAGCTTGATCACCTCCTAACTGCTCCCCTACCAGCCTGTTTGCCCCTAACTTCCCTCCCCTGCGGGCCTGGCCACCCCTAACTTCCCTTCCCTGCAGGCCCAGTCACCCCCAACTTCCCTCCTTTGCCGGCGTGCTCACTCCTTACAGCCCTCCCCTGCAGGCTTGATCACCCCCAACTGCCCTCCCTTGCAGGCCTGGTTCCTCCCAACTGTCCTTCCCTGCTGGCCTGATCACCCACAGTTGCCCTCCCTTGCATGCCTGGTCCCTCCCAACTGCCCTCCCCTGCTGGCCATCTTGTGGTGGCCGTCTTGTGTCCACATGGGGGCAGGATCTTTGACCACATGGGGGCAGCCATCTTGTGTGTTGGAGTGATGGTCAATGTGCACATTACTCTTTTATTAGATAGGATAGGTTTTAAAAGCCACTTAGCTCTGAGATATTTTTAAGTGAAATAGATTTTGGGAATTTACTTTATCTCAGTAATTATAATTGTCCTTAACTTAAATAAAATTAGATAGATAACATATTTAGTAGCTAAGTATGAAGTTGGATATTGTTAATTTTTTATTTTAAAATAATTGTAGTCACAAGAAGCTGCAAAGACAGTACAGAGAAAATCAGGTGTATCCTTAACCCATTTCCCCAGTACTTATATTTTATTTATAGTTCAATCTCAAAGCCAGGAATTTGACAGTGTGAGTATATAGTTCTGTGTCAGTTTATTACATGTGTATATTTGTGTAACCACCACCACCATACTTCAGATGTAGATCTGCTTCATCACCACAAAGATCTCTCTGTGCTATCCCTTTATGAAGTCACACTTGCCACCTTCCCCACATCATCTCTGACCCTAGGAAGCCACTAATCTGTTTTCTATCTCTATAATTTGGTCATTTGAGAATGTATAAATGGAATCATGTAGTGTATGACCTTTTTAAATATATATCTGTTTTTATTGACTTTTTTTTGTGAGAGGAAGGAAGAGGGGATAGAGAGAAATACTGATGACAGAGAAATATCACCTGCCTCTTGCATGGCTCCCACACAGGTTTAAGCCTGCAACCCAGACATGTACCTTGACTGGGAATCAAACTAGTGACTTCCTGGTTCCTGGGTTGATGCTCAACCACTGACTGATCCATGCGGCTGGGCATATGTGACCTTTGGAGATTGGCCGAAAGGATTGAGATTCATCCAAGGTGTTGCATGTATCAATGGTTTGTTCTTTTTCACTGTAAAGTAGTATTCTATGGCATGGATGTACTCAAGAATATTGAGTACATATTATGTACACACGGCATATTGATTGATAGCTGAAGCAAAATAAAAATGTGATGTAGTATCGATATTTTATCCTATCTAATAAAAGAGTAATATGAAAATTAACCATCACTCTGCTGCACCCACAAGCCAATCAGGAGTGAGTATGCAAATTAACTCCAACCAAGATGGCTGCAGCCATGGATCAAGCAGGAAGAAGGCGTGGGTTTCTCCAGCGATGGAGGAAGCCAAGCTTCCCACACATCCTGGCAGGCCCAGGTATCCACTCAAGACTACCAAGTATCAATTATAGAAGATAAATAAATCTCAACAAAAATGGCAGCAGCCACGGAGCTGGAGAGAGCAGGAGGTTTGGAGGAAGGGAGAGAGTGACTGTGACAGCACTGTTACCTGGAATAGCAGAGAAAAGTTTTAGGAAAGAGGTTGTACTTATGCTGGGCTTTGAAAATTGAGAGAGGTTTGCATATGTGATAGAGAAAAATTGAGAAAGCATTGTATGTTAAGCAATAGTATGAACTAATTAATATGCAAAGGCAGAATTTGCTGGGAGCATTAAAAGACTAGTGTGACCATGTAAATATTTCAGTTATAGAATGCTGGAAAAGAAAATTGAGGCCAGACTTAATGAGCCTTAAATGTCAGCTTAAAACTCTGTGCTTTAAAATAAAAAAATTAAAAAACAATAACATTTACAACATCAATTTTTACATGTATTACAGTTGTGCTCTCCAAGGTTTATTGTTTATTATTTTGTTTGTTGTTATTAATTCTCACTGGATGATATTTTTCTATTGATTTATAGAGATTAGAAGCAAAGGAAGGAGCAGAGAGAGATCCATCGATTGGTTGCCTCTTGAACCCACCCTGACTAGGGCTGGGGGTTGAACCCACAATTTAGGTAGGTGCCTTTGACTGGAAATTGAACCCACAACCATGCAGTGCATGGGCAGATGCTCTAACCCTGAACACACCAGCCAGGGCTCTCCAAGGTTCTTTGCTGAGGAATTAACAAAAGATACATGGTAGAAGGGTGGAAGAATGTTTGGAGGGAAGAGACTAAGTACAGAGAAATAATTGTTAAGAGGCAGTTAGAATGTCAAGACATAAGAGCAACAAAGAGACAGTATTGATAGGATTGGATAGATGACTATAACAGCTATTTACGAATTGTTTCCTGTTGTTTGTTTGTTTGTTTTTTAGTGTAGATCACTTTTGTGCAAATGATTTGTGAAACTGAGTTAGTCTTTAATGGATATGCTTGTTAAAATTTAAACGCTCAAATGTTATAACTCAATAATGTAAGGAATGTACAAGCAGCATTCTGGTATCCAACACAAATAGTGTGATGTGAATTGCTAGCAATTGAATGATCTGCCACACTTTTTTAAAGAAAATGTGTTTCTGAGGTTGTGATATATATAGGTTAGAGAAATGGCCTGATGGTGGGAAGCTGGGAATTAGTAGGTACTGTGCTTTAGTAATGGGCAGTCCAAATCCAGAAGGGATAATAAATGAATACTGTCTCAAGTCTAGCTAAGTTGGTATTGGTTGTCTGCAGGCACATACTTGGCTTCATAGCTTTATCCCCAAAGTCTGATTGAGGTGCTAGGAAAAGGACCTGGATCTTAGCACTGGGAGAGAATTATATATGACATATATAGGTAGGTATATATAGGTAGATATATATGTATGTATATATATCTATATAGATACTAGAGGCCCAATGCATGACATTTGTGTACTGGGAAAAGGGTGTCCCTCAGCCTGTCCCTCTCTCAGTCCAGGGCAACCTTTGGGGGGGTGTCCGACTGCCAGATTAGGCCTACTCCCCTAAGCCGGCAATCAGACAACCCCCAAGGGGTCCTTAGCGCTGCTGCAGAGGCAGGAGAGACTCCTGCCACTGCTACTGAGCTCACCAGCCAAAAGCCAGGCTCCCTGCTCCTTAGCACTGCCTCAGAGGCAGGAGAGGTTCCTGCCACCACTGCTGCACTCACCAGCCATGAGCCCTGCTTCTGGCTGTGCGTCACTCCCCCTGTGAGAGCACACTGACCACCAGGGGGCAGCTCCTGCCTTGAGCGTCTGCCCCTGGGTGGTCTGTGCACATAGTAACCAATCATTCTGCTGTTTGGTCTATTTGCATATTAGCCTTTTATTATATAGGATAGCTATACCAAATGTAGATATACTAAATGAGATTTTACTAAGAAATCTTTCAATTTTACTTCTCTAGAGATTGTGTCTTCTGGTAGGTGCCATATCACTGCTTTAAACTTATGACTTAATAGCAGTTTAACTTATATGAGTTGATTGCTTTCAGAAGTTCAAAGTCCAAGGGAGTTTTATTAAAGCCAAATAAAATAGAAGTCTAATCACTGCTTGGCAGTTTTGGTCAGTGTAACAATAGTAATCTGTGATCTTTATAATTAATTCAAACAAATTAAAATGAAGTACAAGAATTTTTAGTGTGTAATTTTGCTTAGGTTAATTTAGGGAAAATATCCATGGAAGTAGATTGTACAATGCCTCTGATTTTCCTACTAATGAACAGTTATTGGAGGATAATTGGGTAATTATACTTAATTTGTAATACAGTTGAAGGTGTTTCTCTAACATACATTAACTGTTCTTTTGTTTCTTTTTTCCCAGTTTTATTGTGATATAACTGACATCACTGGATAAATTTAAATAGTACAGCATGATGGTTTGATTTACATATATTAGGAAATGATTATCACAATAGGTTTAGCTAACATCTACCTCCTCACATAGCTACAATAAAAAGAAAGAAAAATGGAAAATTTTTTCCTTATAATGAGAACTTTTTATTCTCAACAACTTTTCTGTATATTAAACTGTAGTGTTAGCCATTGTGTTGTACATTACATCCCTAGTATCTATTTATCTTCTAACTAGAAGTTTGTACCTTTTCCCAGTTAACTCTGTCCCCACCTTTAATTGCTTTTGATTATAGATGTTATAATAAGCTTAATATTAATATTTGGTTAGAGGATATATAAACTCAAGATATGTGTATTAATTGAAGAAAAGTCAGAACATGCATTATTCAACATTCATTCAAAAAGTGATTACTTTTGCCAGGCATTATTTTAAGTGATCGGTAAGTAATAGTAGACAGAACAAACAAGGAGCTGACATTCTAGTGGGGTAAGGAGGAGAAAAAAATAAGTAAACAATGTGGTTTCGGATGATGAGAGTACAAAGAAGGAAAAGAAAATACAATAATGTGATTGAAAGTTGAGGGGGTGAGGCTATTTTAGGGTAGTAAGGGAAGGCTGTTCTGATATAATAACACTGGAGCTATCACCCTAAGGATGATAGAGAGCCATTCAAGTGTAATTGTGGGGTATTGGTGGGAGAGGTAGAGTGAAAATGTAGAAGATGTCCAAGATGGAGGTAGGGGCAATATCATGTTAGGCCAGTGGTTCTCAACTTTCCTAATTTTATTATTGGGAGTCACCACAACATGAGGAACTGCATTAAAGGGACGTGGCATTAGGAAGGTTGAGAACCACTGGTAGGCCCTCTTGAATTTTATCTAACACTTAAAATTCCATGAAACAGTTTTTCTCTAGTAGAATCTATATAAGATTGGTAGTGTTCCCCAAATGCTAGAAGTAATTCAATGAAACAGCTTTTCAGTTTTAAGATATTAGAAGTCCTAGAGAAATTTCTCTAGCACATTGTATCTTTAGCGTTGTAATCATCTCTGGTGTAACTGTATCATGGAGCCTATTGTGATAACATCTGGATACTTTGTACAAGTGCTACCTTTATACTTACATACATCCTTATGTGTCTTTGGTCACTTACCTGATAAAAAAATGCTTATAGTGAAATAAAATTTAAAAAAATACTTATAGTGGCCTTCTTTAACAAGTCTGTGGTGTACACCAAGAATTATGAAGAGGGTTTTTTTTTCTCGGTATTAGGAGTAGTGTTCAAATTGCTGTATTCTATAAATGTAAAGACAACTTAAGATGGAGAAATATATGGTGTTACGATTTACAAATGTATGATTCTTTTATTTCACCCCAAATTTTTCCTAGCAAAAATGCAGTATTCACTTCTACCTTCTCTAACTTCCAAATATATACACACACACACACACACACACACACACACACACACACACATGTGTACGTATGTGTATATGAATGTATTCGTAGATATATATGTATTTTCAGTGGGTTTAATTTCATTCATCTATTGTTCTGGAGACTTAATTTAATTTCTAGCTAAGTCTTGCTTCTTTTTATCTAAAAATATAGAGTTTTTAAGAAAACAATTGTCTGAATGTGGTTTTCTGCATTATATACTTTTATATTTATGCAGCAATACTCTATTATTCTTATTTAAATCCTTAATGTTTTTAGGGTGTGAAGGTACTTAGTAGTTCTTATCTTCCTGTATAGCAGGGATTAGGAACCTGTTTTCTACCATGGCCATTTGGATATTTATAACATCATTCGCCAGCCATACAAAATTATCACCTTAAAAGCTTACTATATTTGATCAGACATTTAATTAACTCAGCCCTAAATGGCTTGGCAGGACCAGACCAAATGATTTTGCTGACCTTATACGGCCTGTGGGCCGGACATTTCCTTTCTCTGCTGCACAGTTTATTAAGGTTAAAAAGTCACTTTTAAAGGAAAATATTCTGTTGCAATTGAAAAATTAAAAATTGCTGATTGATAATCATCTTATACAAACCATATTGTCTCCATTGGCATAAAACCTCTGGGCATCTATCAGTAAAAAAAAACATTTGAACCCTTTATGGGTCTTTGATTTCTTTATTTTTAAATATGCTTTTATTGATTTTAGAGATGGGAGAAGAAGAAAGAAAGAGATAGAAACATCAATGATTGGCTGCCTCCTACTGGGCAATCCAGTCCATAACCCAGGCATGTGCCCTGACCAGGAATTGAACCCTGATCTCCTGATTCATAGGTCATTGCTCATCCCCTGAGCCACACCAGCTGGGCTGAGTGTTTGATTTATTAAAGCTATATATTCTAATTTGTACCCATTTAAAACAGTTTTAAAGAAAGGATGTTATCATTTAGTCTCTGTTTCTCTTGTTTTAAAATAGGAAACAGAGAACACTGCACACAAAGTTGGAAATGAGTCCCCTGTACAAGAATTGAAACAAGATGTGGTAAGATGTTATGTCAATATAAGTGTAGTAGTAGTTTACATGGTGTATTTATTGATTTTATTTAAAAAAAATTTTTTTTAATTTCCAAATAAAGGGAGAGGGAAAGAGAGATAGAAACATCAATGATGAGACTAATTGATCTGCCTCCTGTGCACCCCCTACTGGGGATGAAGCCCACAATTCAGTCATTGCCCTAACCAAGAATCCAACCATAACCCCCTGATTCATAGGTCAATGCTCAACCACTGAGCCACACCAGCCATACTATTTATTTTATTTTTTTTACATGGTATATTTAAAGTAGAAAATTTTCTATATTAAGTATAGTATAATGGTCTGTACATGGTGGATGTTCAGAAATGTTTCTTGAATCTTTTGAATTTGTGATTGAAGATCATCAGGCTTTTTAGAAGTCATTTTATAATTGGTAGTTTATTCTTGAAACCATATTTGTATTACTAAATTTATTGGAATGACATTGATTAATAAGATATATAAATTTAAGTTTATAATTTTATAATACATCATCTGTATATTGCTTTGTGTGTTCATCACCTTAAGTTTAGTTTCCTTCCATCACCATATATTTGACTCTCTTTACCTTCTTCAACTCCCCCCAGCCTCCTTCCCCTCTGTTTTGAAACAGTACTTAGAAAAATATTTTATAATGTGTCTTTATTTTTATGCTTGTATTTGTATTAAAATAAGTTATAACTACTCTTCAGGTTACTACCAAGTGTTAAAGGTATTAGAAACTTCTTGTAGCAAGTTTTGATGTCTTTAGAAGTTGGAAGTTATAAGAAGTCATTACTCATAGTGCCTCTGATACATTTTAAAGAATTGATCCTATGAAGCTTTAGAATTTAGTTTATTAGATGAGACTGAGCACAAGATAAAAAGTTTGACAATGGGGTAGTTCACAGTATCAGGATAAACCCCAAGGAGAAAAGATGGTGTGTTGTCATTTATAGTGTTTTCTGCGTCCTAGGCACTGTTCTATTAGGTTTCCAGAAATCAACAAGATGACTCATTCTCTACCCTAGGGTTTTTCAGCAATGACATTATTGATATTTGGAGCTGGCTAATTCTTTTGTGGAAGGAAGGGAAGACTGTTCTGTGCATTGTAGGATATTTAGCAGCCTCCCCGGCTCCCACCACTAGATAGATACCAGTGGATTCCCCCACCCCATTATGACAACCAAAAATATCTCCAGACATCACCAAATGTCTAGGGAGGGTGTCGAGCCAACTCACTCCCAATGGAGATCCATTGTTCTACCTTTATAGAATTTAAAAATCTAATGGACTTCATATTTCAATATTGAGCATACTTTTTCCTTTAAAAGGACTTTTTTTTTCTTTTGGGGAGAAATTGTAGTACTATGTATCAACATAAAAAATGAATGGTGCCACTCTGGCCAGGTGGCCCAGTTGGTTAGAGCATCGACCTGCACACCAAAAATTTGCGGGTTCAATTTGGGCACGTACCTAGGTTGTGGGTTCGCTTCCCAATTGGGGCACACATAGGAGGCAACCTATCAATGTTTCTCTCTCACGTTGTTTCTCTCTCCATTCCGCTCTCTCAAATCAATAATAACATATCCTAGAGTGGTACCTTTTTGTAAAAAATCAGAAGTTGCCTGCAATTATGCACTGTAACAAAGAGCAATCTTGATTTTCAGCATTTCCTTCTGGTTCTCACCTATTTGCATATTCTTTTTCCTAATTGTAGGTAGATAGAATTTTGTGTTTTACCTTTGTCTTTTACCATTTTTTAGATTGTCATCATATTTCAATACTGTTTTCATTTGACATAACAGTTTTCATCAAGCAAATGTCTTTCACATGCGTCTAGCTGTTTTTATTGTTGAAAGCTTTAAATGTTTCTACTTTTTCCACTAGAGCTCCCCCCCCAACCCTTTTAATAATGTTTTTCTTTCCTGGCCAGTGTTGCACAGTGGTTGAGTGTCAATGCACAAGCCAGGAGAACATCTTTAAAAGAGACTTTTTTTCCCCCTTAGGGTAAATTACAGATTGGTAATTATAGTTAGTAGATTTTTTTAAGTAGATTTTATAAGCTGAAAAAAAGTGAGTAAACACCATGAGACAGAGAATGAGGCTTAAGACTCTAGGTATCACTTTTTAAGTTCCAGCGTTTTCAACTGAATTAAGTATCATACATTAATAATAAAGGCTGTGGGATATACCCTAGATTAGAACATAATCCATGCTCTCAGTAGCATACATCTTAGTAGAAGAGGAAACTGGATGTAATATAATAGGTGTTCAAGTAAACTTAGAAACTATTATAAGAACACAAAAGGAGACCACTTGGGGGTAGGAATGAGGAAGACTTCAGGGAGGAAGTAGCATCTGAGCGTGTTTCTTTTTTTCTTTATTGATTAAGGTATTAAATATGTGTCCTTATCTCCCTCTTGTTCCCCCACCCCCACACCCCACTCATGCCCTCACCCCTGGTGTCTATCCATGGGTTATGCTTATATGCATGCATACAAGACCTTTGGTTGATCTCTCCCTCTCACCCCCACCCTCCCTTACCTTCCCTCTGAGGTTTGATGGTCTAATCGATGCTTCTCTGTCTCTGGATCTGTTTTTTTAATCAGTTTATGTTGTTCATTATAATCCACAAATGAGTGAGATCATGTGCTATTTATCTTTCTCTGACTGGCTTATTTCACTTAGCATGATGGTCCTCCAGCTCCATCTATGCTGTTGCATATGGTAGGAGTTCCTTACTTTTTACCACAGCATAGTATTCCATTGTGTAGATGTACCACAGTTTTTTAATCCACTCATCTGCTGATGGGCACTTAAGCTGTTTCCAAATCTTAGCTATTGTAAGGTGCTGCCATGAACATAGGAGTGCATAAATCCTTTCTGGTGTTTCTAGTTTCTTGGGTTATATTCTTAGAAGTGAGATTATTGGGTCAAATGGGAGTTCCATTTTTATTTTTTTTTTTTAGGAAACTCCATACTGTTCTCCAGAGTGACTGCACCAGTCTGTATTCCCAACAGTAGTGCAAGAGGGTTCCTTTTTCTTTGCATCCTCGCCAGTATTTGTCGTTTGTTGATTTGTTAATGATAGCCATTCTGACAAGTGTGAGATGGTATTACATTGTCATTTTGATTTGCATCTCTTAGGTGATTAGTGACTTTGAGCATGTTTTCATATGTCTCGGCCTTCCTTATGTCTTCTTTCAAAAGCATCTATTTAGGTCAGTTGTCCACTTTTTAATTGGGTTGTTTATCTTCCTTTTGTTAAGTTGTTTGAGTTCCCTGTAAATGTTGGATATTAAACCCTTATTGGAGATAACACTGGCAAATATGTTGATGAGTGGGTAAGATTTGGGCAGGCAGAGGTAGGAGAGGAAAGGAACAACCAAAGAAAGGCATGGAGATGATTAATGTGCAAAATGTTTGAGGGTAAGTCTAGAGACCTTAGTTAAGGCCAGATTATGGGAATATCTCATGTCATACTGAAACATCTGGGTTTTATTTTATAATTACTGGGAAAGAAATGAATTCTTTGAAGCAAAGAGGTAATGTGAAGCAAACAGTTGCTTTAGAATGATCATCTCCATCTTGGTTTTTATTCTCACTGTTCTCTTTTCTTGTTTGCTATCTCCTAAAACACATAGGAAAAATACAAGGGTTGACATTGTAAATAGGTATTATGGTAGCATATGAAGAATTAGAAAGCATGGGCTTTGCTTCCCAAAAACTAATTATCCTATGTGGAGTAAGTATTTGTACAGAGCTAGCCCATATACTAATTTGTATTTATATTAGAGCTCATACTGTAATAAACAGTAAGAGTGATGGGAGTTCAGAGAAGGGAGAGATTGTTCTCAGATAACGGATTGGGAATGTCTTATGATTTTCAACCTCATTTTGACCCCTCTAATGGCATGGATCTTTCCATTATGCATAGTGATTATTTCAAACATTTACATTCACCTCATTCTTACTGTGCTCACTAGTATCCCACTCACTTTCAGCAGATGACCTTGTTTCTTACTGCATCTAGATTTTAGATACTAAGAAACCTGAATTCATCCTTTTCATCATCTCATACTTCCCTTACCTGTCAGCTTGTTTTCATCTTTAACCTCTTTTTCATGTCATTGTTGAGAATTTAGTTTATTTTCTTGTCCATAACAGTGTGGATTTTTGAGAAAAGCCTGGACTTCATTTTTTACTTTGTAACTTACTAGCTATAGAACCTTGGGCAATCCCTCTAAATATTAGGTTATTATGTATATTCTGTGTAAGAACATTAATATCTTTGTATCTGCTGGCTTTTCCTGTCATAGGCTTGAGCTAAATAGTTTGAATTCTTAATGCCTTTACCTCAGATTCCTGTTTTGTAGAAAGGAGATACTCTACCTCACAAAGCCTATTTGATGATTAAATAGAGAATGTGTGTGCTAGATCTAATGCACAGTAGACCTTCTTTCTTTTCTTCTCCAGAATTTTGTGTCCATCCTTTCCCTTGGATCCTTCCCCTCAGTTTATAAAAATGCTGAGTCACTTTCTTGCATCCTTTCCCATTTATAGACAAGTTTTTGAAACTGTAGACTATGCTGGCCTGTCTGTATGTCTTCACTTCTTATTTATTCTTAAACCTACAGGAATCCAGCTTCTGTTAAGACTGAGTCACTCAGTGCTCAGTAACCACCTAATTGTCAAATTAGATCGACTCTAGTTAATATTCCCCTGGTAAAAATGATTTCTGTCTAGTATTAAACATTTGAAGGTTGAGAAAAAGTAATACATGGAAGATGCTGAGAAATCAGGAGTATTGTTCAATAGCAATAACATGCAGTTCAAGTTAGCATGTGCTATGTTCTGTTAGCTTTCTGGAGCCAAGGAATTGAGAAAGCAGAAGTCATCCATAATTGGGCATAGTGGAAAGATAAGTGGGCTGGGAGATTTAATGTCAATAATGACAGGACTGGGTAAAAAATATATTTTCTTCTAAATGTTGATAGAATACATAGAAAGACTATCTTTACTTTTTAGCTATAGGAAAGAAATAAAGGAGAGTGCCCAGCTGGTGTGGCTCAGTGGTTGAGAGGCAACCTATGAACCAGGAGGTCATGGTTCAATTCTTGGTCAGGGCACATGCCAGGGCTCAGTCCCCAGTAGGGGGTATGCAATAGGCAGCCAATCAATGATTTTCTCTCGTCATTGATGTTTCCATCTCTCCCTTCCTCTCTGAAGTAAATAAAAATATATTTTTAAAAAGAAATAAAGTGGGGAAAACACATAGTGAGTTGGCTGTTTGACCTCTTTTTAAAATATTTTTTATTGATTTTAGAGAGAAGGGAGAGAGAGAGACAGAGAGGGAGGGAGGAAGGGAGGGAGACATCAATGTGAGGGGAAAATATCAATTGTTTGCCTCCTGTGTGCACCCTTACCGGGTATGTGGCTTGACTAGGAATAGAACCGGTGACCTCTCAATGCATGGGATGATGCTAAACCAATTGAACCATTTCAGCCAAGGCTGTTTGAACTTACTTCATGGTCCTGGCATCCCTCTAAATATTGGGTTATTATGTATATTCTGTTTAAGAACACTAATATACTTGTATCTGCTGGCTTTTCCTGTCATAGGCTTGAGCTAAATAGTTTGAATTCTTGTACTAGGTGGTTTTGCTTCTCATGATTTTGTTAACTAGGTTCAAATCAGCAGGCTGTTACTACAACCATCTTGGAATAAATATGTAAATGAAGTATGACATGAAGAGTCTAAATGTAAATTTATGTTTGAACTTTATTATACAATATTGACTAAGCTTTTGTGATTACATGTAGTAGCCCAGATTCCCTATTAAAATGGTTAAAAGTGCAGATTCTTGAATCGAATTTTGTGCCAGCTTCATCACTTACAAGCTTTGTGACCTAGGACAAAACATTTGGTTCCTCTCTACCTTAGCTCCCTCATTGCCATCATGTATATGATGATAGCATTGTCTGACACATAGTAAGTACTATATAAATGAGTAGCTGTAAATATGTTCTTGTAAATGGCTTCATTTTTAAAAATTGCTTTTTAACTTTTGATCAGATTATTGAAAGTATTATTGAGGAGACTCAGAAAGTACTTCAACTTGATGATGACTCTTTGGATTCCAAAGGAAAAGGACAATCTGATCAGGCTACTGCCAGTCCTCTCATGGCTGGAACAGGTCTTAACAATATACCTGGACTGTTAGCCACAGGTCTAGTCCTACAGGAATGTTCCAAAAGGGCAGAGAATCAGAATACATCTGAAGAAACTGAATTAGAACCAAAAAAATATTTTCCTTCCAATGACACCTGTGAGAAGCCAGTAGATGAAACCACTAAGTTAACTGAAATAAGTTCAACTGAGCAGCTTAATGTGCCTGAAACTGAAAGAGAAGTATTGAACAAGGAAGCAGTGGAAATCAAAGGAAGTGATGTTCTAGAATCTGCATCCTCAGGCTCCTCATCTGCTAAAGATTTTGCTACTGTGGAAGAATTGGCTCCTGCCAAACCCCCAAGACAGCTTACTCCAGAACCTGATATAGTGGCTAGTACAAAAAAGCCTGTTCCAGCACGCCCACCTCCTCCAACTAATTTCCCACCTCCTAGACCACCACCTCCATCTCGACCTGCTCCACCTCCAAGAAAAAAGAAAAGTGAATTGGAGTTTGAGGTTCTTAAAACACCCGATCTGGATGGCAAGTATTAATTGAGAAATAAGTACTTTTGTGAGGATATTTTTGAGTTGAACTTGTTTAAATTTGTTACTTTGTTTTAGTTTATGTTATATAAACTACATTGATGACAAAGTTGTAAAAATTATTTTAGTAATAAAAGTGAAAATATTTATATTGGTAATTAGTTACATTATTATAATTGAACATTTCAGTAGACGTTAAACTTTCAAATCTGTTATCATTGTAGAGCCAGTATGGTGTGGTGAAAAGAATATGGTATTTGAGAGTTAAGATTCGAATTCAAGTCCTAGGTGGCTTTTTTTTTTTTTTTACTTTTTAATTTCTAAATTAAATTTATTGAGCACTGGATCTTTTTTTTTAATATATATATTTTATTGATTTTTCACAGAGAGGAAGGGAGATGGATAGAAAGTCAGAAACATCGATGAGAGAGAGACATCGATCAGCCGCCTCCTGCACACCCCACACTGGAGATGTGCTCTCAAGCAAGGTACATGCCCCCGACCGGAATCGAACCTGGGACCCTTCAGTCCGCAGGCCGACGCTCTATCCACTGAGCCAAAACGGTCTCCGCGAGCACTGGATCTCTTAATGCATAAGTTGTATGGCCTTGAGGAATTCAAATAATGTGTTTGAATCCTAATTTCCCCATATATAAAATGAGAGTAATAAAACCACTTTTATCACAGGATTGTTATAAGAATCAGACAAATAAAGGTTAAAGCACTTTTCAAGTGATGTATAAAGTCCTATATAAATATTTTATTATTATTATTGTTGTTATTATTATTATTATTATTACAGTTCCCAAAGACAATATTACATCTGATACTCTGACTACAAGCATGGCTTCAGAGAGTACAGTCAAGGATTCTCAGCCTTCTCTTGATCTGGCAAGTGCTACCAGTGGAGATAAAATAGTCACTGCTCAGGTTTGTAAATTCATGTTATATTTTATATAGGCTTTGTCAAATTTCCTCAACTTGCTGGTTTGTTGATTATCAGACTTTCTGTCTTCTCCAGACCAACTATTTTCTTATCCCCAAAACCTGGACTCCTTACATCTCTTGTCCAGCTCTGCTACTAAGTAGTTGGGTAACTCCAGGAAGCTATTTAACACTTGAGTCTCAGATGCCTCATTGATAAAATGAAAGGAAACCTTCCTTGAAGGTTTCTTGCAAGGATGAAATGAATAAATAATACCAAGTACTTGGCCATGTAGCAGGAATTCAAAAAATGACAGATACTGCTGTGTGTAATATTGATATTAATAGACACCAAATATAATCTTCATTTTTCTGAACTATAGTGGATAAAATTGAGGATTTTTATTTTTTATAATTTCTTTCTAATCATGAAAACAAATTTCATACACTATGCTATATATATCTACATAGGAAATAATGGAAAGGACTTGATAACATGAATTTTACCACAGCCAAATTCTTGGGCTCAAGGCTTACTTATGTAGTAGTAGTGATTGGGGCAGGTTAGCAAACTGGGAGATAAGACAATATATAGTCTTTCATAGCTGTAAAGCAATAGTTGGCAGTGGTCTGTTTTGTAGAGTCCCCAAGTTAAGAATGGTCTTTACTTTTTCAAGGATGTTTATAAAAAAGAATATATGACAGGTACTATGTGTGAAGCAAAAAAACTAAAATATGTATTTATTAACTGGCTCTTTATAGAAAGAGTTATCTATAAATCTAGCCCTGAATAATGGCACTCTTTGTGCTAGCACTCTGCTAGTAGAGAACTGCTTTGGGATCAGGTTAAAATAGAACCTTTGCTCCAAGACTAAGACATTATTGCATGGACGGCAATAGTTTGAGTACCTAATGTTTTTCAGAATTCTGAGAGTAATAAAGGGCTGAAATTGAGTATTCCATTTACATTTTCAGTAGGATCCATTATCTGAATTATGGAATTTTTTTTTAGAAATGTGTGTGGTAATGAGTAATTGAATATTTATAAAAATTGATTCAGTCTGCTTTCTGTTTATGAAATTATAATTTCAGGAAAATGGAAAAGCACCTGATGGGCAGACAATAGCAAGTGAAGTGATGGGCCCCCAGAGACCTAGATCCAACTCTGGGAGAGAGCTTACTGATGAGGTATAATTATATATATATATTTTTTGTTCTTAAAAACATAAAATACAAAAACCGTAATGGGAAGGTAAAGTTCTGGAGATGGATGGTGATGATAGTTGCATAGCAATGTGGACATACTTAATGCTGCTGAACTATACAATTAGAAATAATTAAAATGATAAATTATATATCATGTATATTTTCCTATGATTAAAATTTTTATTTATTGTTATTAGGCCAAAAAATCATACTATAGAAGAAAAAATGAAAGTGAAGATCATCTTAGGTTTTGTTTTTTTTTTAAATGTTGAAGTTTGCAATTCTGAGTTAAACTTGTCCTTTTACACAATTATATAGTGAAATAAATATATTGAAAGCAAGGCCTATATTTTATAGAAAGTAAGCTTAGAAAGAACTTGACATTATAGATATGTATATGTTTTCATGCTTGTTAGATGATGTAGTGTAGTCAATACTTCATACCACTAAAATTTAGTATATATCTACTGGCCAATTTATTCAGAAGGAAGTTTTAAAGCAAAATCTTAGTTTTTTGTTTCTTGTAAACAACATTTAAAAATTATTCTACTTTGGAAAATAGTTTGGCAGTTTTTCAAAAAAATAAACATAAAGTTACCATGATGTAGAAATTCTACTCCAATATATATACCAAAGAAAAATGAAAACACATGTCTGCGTAAATACACAAGTGTTTATAATAGTCAAAGTGTGGAAACAGCTCAAGTACCCATCACTGATGAATGGGTAAATTAAATGTGATATATTCATTCACATGGACTATTTTTCAGCAATTAAAAGGAATTATGTTCTGATATGTGGTTACAACATGGATGAACCTTGAAACCATAGTGCTAAGTGAAAGAAGCCAGTCACAAAAGACCACATACTAAATGATTAAATTTATTTGAAATTAAACAAATTCATAGACACAAAAAGTAGATTAGTGATTGCCAGGAGGGGAAATAAGATATGAAAGCAAATGGGTATGAGATTTCTTTTGGGGGGTAGTAGAAATGTTCTGAACTTAGATAATGGTGATGGTTGTACAACTCTGTGAATATAGTCAAAATCATTTAACTATGTATGCTTTCAATGAGTGCATTTTGCAGTGTATGAATTGTATCTCACTAAAAATGTTAAAAATTGTACACAGCACTGAATGTATCTAGAATGTCCTTAGCTTAAAATTTTGAGGATTTTACAGACTCAAAAAGATATATAAATTATACGTTTTCTTGGTGTTATATTATACTTCAGGAAATTTTAGCCAGTGTAATGATTAAGAATCTGGATACTGGAGAAGAAATACCTTTGAGTCTTGCAGAAGAGAAACTACCAACAGGTATTAATCCTCTCACTCTGCACATCATGAGAAGGACTAAGGAATATGTAAGGTACGATCTAATGTTATTTATTATTTGAAGTATCTCATTCAGAGTAGTGAAGATTTCTCTGTTTTTGACCTATGATAGTCCCTAATTTGGTTTTATTAAGCCTTTTTTAAATTTGGAATTAGTTAATGTATATATTCTTAAATTTTGTTCTTGCTTAGGACTGCACAATTATAAGGAAAAGGGGTATATATCTTCAATCCTATAATATTTAGTTTCTCTTCTTTTAAAATTACTTATCCTATATAATAAAAAAGTAATATGCAAATTGACCCTAACAGTGAAATGACAGGTTGCTATGATGGGAACTAACCACCAAGGGGCAGACATTCAACACAGGAGTTGCCCCCTGGTGATCGGTGTGCTCCAACAGGGGGAGCTCCACTAAGCCACAAGCTGGGCTGACAGCTGCAGTGGTGGTGGCAGGATCCTGTCCCGCCTCCTTGGCAGTGCTAAGGATGTCCGACTGCCATCAGTAGGACATACCCTGAGGGTTCCTGGCCTGCCAGAGGGATGTCTGACTGCCAGCTTAGGTCCAATCCCCTGGGCAGCGGGCCTAAGCCAGCAGGTGGACCATCCCTTAAGGGCTCCCAGACTGCGAGAGGATGCAGGCTGAGCTGAGGAACTGTCTCCCTCAACCCAAATGCATGCATGAATTTTCATGCACCAGGCCTCTTGTATTATACTAAAGATAGTATTAAGACATATTGAGGCTAAACAGTCATGCTGTTCTTCTGAAACCATGCTTAAGGATCAGAGATTTTATATATAATTTAGAGGGTCAGAAAATGGCTTTAGAGTATGGTAATTGACTTTACTGTCGGTTATATATAGATCTAAGGTGGGGGTTGGGAACTTACGGCCCACTGGCCATATAAGGCCTGCAAAATCATTTGATCTGGCCTGCGAAGGGTGAGTTAATTAAATATTTGACCAAATATAGCAGGCTAATTTGTAAATGGATTATTTTATATGGCCCCCTAGTGATGTTATAAATATCCAAATGGCCCTTGGCAGAAAAAAAGGTTCTCCACTCCTGATCTGAAGAATCATTTCCGTGAAAGCAAAGCCTTTTAAAGTACAATACATGATGTGCCTCGTGAGTGAGGAGGAAGATATTTACAAGTTAATTTGTCTGTTCTGGGTAGCATGTTTTTCCCAGCAGAAAGCCTTATTTGCCCTGGGTTTTTCTTAAGTTCCTAAATTTCATTCATTTGCATTTTGTACATTATACCTTGCTTAAAGATTGTCTTCTTTGATCTTTCAAGTCTTTAAATTCTCACAGTCATCATTTAAATTAGGTTTATATAAAGCATTTTTACAAAGTTTTTTTTTTTACTCTGATTAGCTAATTTAATAGTAAGGATATATAGAGAAATGTTTGAGACATGTTAGGGAAATGACTTCCTTTAAAATTACTTCTTCCCCTTGTAGTAATGATGCCGCACAGTCAGATGATGAAGATAAATTACAGTCTCATCCAACAGATACTGATGGTGGAAGGTTAAAGCAGAAAACGTGAGTTACAGTACATCCCTTTTCTTCATTTCAAGCTTTTGTTTTTCAAAAAATATGAGAACTTTTATACTATTTTAAATCTGTGCTCTATCCAATTTATAAGTCCATCTACCATCACCATTCCCTGCTGCTAGCCAATGGATTAGGAGGTATTTGAGACTGTGTTGGTCATAGAGTATCCGATATGTAGTAAATGATCAATAAATTTTGCATCATGTCTATATTAATTTTTGAGACAGTAGATACCAGAAGTGTTAATAGAACTTGATTGTCCTTGAAGTTTTCCCTTTCTCTTTATCTGTGCAAATCCTCTGTCTTTCTAAATACAACTACATGAGATTCTTCCCAACTTCCTTCAGTTTGTAGAAAATTCCTTCATTTTCTCAATTTCAGTGATACTCTAATCTCTATAAATTAAGTTTTCCCTTTATTTTATACTAGGAGCCTGGTGCCCAAAATTCGTGTTCTGGGGATGGGGGTCCCTCAGCCCAACCTTCCCTCACATACTGGGAGCACTCAGGGGATGTCCTACTGACAGCTTAGGCCTGTTCCTTCCCCCCCCACTCCAACCCCAGGAGTGGGCCTAAGCTGTAGTCTGACCTCTCTTTGTGGGAGGCGATGGGGCTGATCAGGGGAAGGCACCAGCCCTATCACCCCACTGCTGCAGCCACTGCCAGTAACCCCAGCCACCAAGATAGTTTCATCAACACAGACTCCAGTCCTTTCACCATGAAAAAATGACAACTTTCTTTAGTCATTTTTAAGAAGTGTTTTTCATAGAATATGACCTTTCTTTCTTTCTTTTTTTTGTCCTCACCTGAGGATATGTTTCTATTGACGTTTAGAGAATGTGGAAGAGAAAGGGAAAGACAGAGAGAAACATCAAAGTGAGAGGAAAACTTTGATTGGTTGCCTCCTGCATGAACCCTGACCTGGGTCCCAGCCAGGGAGGAGCCTGTAACCCAGGCACATACCCTTGAACAGAATTGAACCCAGACCCTGTGGTTGGCAGGCCAAGGCATTAATTATCCACTGAACCAAACCTGCTAGGGCAGGATATGTATGACATTTCTTAGCCCTCCAGCAGGAGACCTTTGTTTTTTTCTCCAGAAGTGTGGTGGAAAAACCCTAGATCACCTTCGTGGATTCTTATTACCCAAGTTACTAAGAATATTAGCAGTGGCATACAGAGAGCTTAGCCAATGACCAGTCTAAAAAGGTGTTTCCTCTGTAGTTCACACTGATTGCCAATAGCCTCCAATCCCTGGCTCCGCCCCTACCCAGGACTACCCAGGCAGAAAGCCTCTGGCCACACTTTTGGCCTGGGCAGCAGACCCCATCTCCCTCAGATGGCCACTCCACCCCTGCCCATGTCTTCCAGGCCGAAGCCTCTGGCCATTGCTTTTGGCCTGGGCAGTGGACCCCCAGCTCCCTCCAATCGCCGGCTCCAGTCCTGCCCATGCTTGCCCCGGCTGAAAGCCTCTGGCCAAGGCTTTTGGCCTGTGCAGGGGATTCCCAGCTCTCTCCAATTGCCAGTTCTGCCCCTGCCCAGGCAAGCCTCTGGCCAATGCTTTTGGCCTGGGCAGTGGACCCCCAGCTCCCTTGGATCGCTTGCTCCACCCCTTCCCATGTCTGCCTAGGCCAAAAGCCTCTGGGCAGGGGACCCCCAGCTCCCTCCTATCACCAGCTCTGCCCCTGCCCCCTAAACTCTGATCGCAGGCTTGGCCCTACCCAGAAGCCCCCTGGCTCAGGCCCTTCACAGGCTGCTCAGGGCCCACACAGCCTATCCCAGAGTGACTGGGTGCCAGAATGTTCCCAGGACCCAGGCACTGGGTGCCTATGTATGTAAATTAACTGCCATCTTTGATGGGTTAATTTGCATAATCACTCTGATCAGCTGGTGGACATGACTTGTGAGTGTAGCAGAAGTACGGTCAATTTGCATATTACTCTTTTATTAGATAGTATTACCTTAAACTGTTTTCTGATTTAAAAAAACAACTAGGTAAATAGATATTAAAAAACTAAACCATGTGTTACAAAAGGATTGTGGTCATGCCATTCTTATATTTCCCCTACAGAAACCTAACACAATAGTGGGCATATAGATTGTGCTTGATTATACACAAATAACATAATTGACAGTAATTCAGTCTAAAATATAAAATAAATATAAATATAAAATAATTCAGTCCCAAAGCCAATTCTCCACTTGAATCTCACCTTTTCCTAATGTGGAAAGTGTAGCAAATAAAGCTTTGAGAATTTTTGGAAAAGGTTTGTACCCACAATGCAGGTCTATGATAACACCTTCAGATATCTGGACCTTGGCTATCTAGCAATGACAGCTATCAGGAATCAGAGAATTAGGAATTACTTAGGAGATAAATCAATATTTAGGAAAGGTATTTTTTATTCAATGCATTAAAGCTCATCATTTTTCTAAAAGAAAAACCTCTCATTTTTTAAAGCTATTATATTTCTTACATAATTTCTAAAAATCTGGTCATCTGGTATATGAGTTTACAACAGAATAGAAGCACCAAATTAGGACAACCTGTAATTCAGTACATAAGGATCTCTGATAATATTCTGATTACAAGAGAGGAATCAGAAAAATAATAAAAGGACTCTTGCATAACACAAACATTTCGTATGACAGTGTTTCAACTTTTTCTCATGTTATGATACTCATACAACATGGAAATATTTGTACTGAATGCTAGAGTAAACTGATATTCAGAAGAGATTGGTCCAGAGTCTGGCTTCCCTGTGCTCTGTGCTATTGTCTTCAAGGTTTGAAACTAGTATTATGGCCCACTTGCAAACCATTTAAAAGGCCCTGAATATATTAAAGAACAGTAATGATGGTAACTGACTCTATTTATTAAGGAAAGAAATGTATGGAACATGAAATTCCATTGAAGAAGGTTCAAAAATATATATTTTAGAGATGTTCTCACCAAAGTGTTTAAATTACCTGTTTTCTTTCTTAAAGTAGTAATAAACCTACAGTTATGCAGAAAATATGACTTCAGAATGACTTATAATGATTTAAAAAATGATTTATCATTACCTTGGTCTGTGTTGCTCAGTGGTTAGAGCATCAGTCCGGGCACCAAAGGGTCTTGGATTCAGTTCCTTGTCAGGGCGCATGCATGGGCTGCAGGTTTGATCCCTGCCCTAGTTGAGGCATGTACAGGAGGCAAACAATTGATGTGTGTGTGTGTGTGTGTGTGTGTGTGTGTGTGTGTGTCTTTCTCTCTCCTTCCCCTCCCTCCCTCCCTTCTTCTCTTTCTTCTTCCTTCCTTCCCTCTCTTCCTTCTACTTTCTCTAAAAATGTCAAAGGAAATATATCCTTGGATGAGGACTAAAAGCAACAAAATATTATGTGTGTTTTCTGATTATCAAAAGAAATACAAAAATTTGTACCATATAATATTAAAGTATCTCATGCTCACCCCAGAAATTCTCAATTAATAATTAGGTGTATTCTCCATGGAATTATTTTTATCACAAAAGTGGTATTATTCTATCCCTATAGTTTGTCAAACTACTTTTTTCCCCCATTTTGTTCATTAAATTCTACGTATTAATGAGATCATTTGGTATTTGTATTTTTCTAACTGGTTTATTTCACTTAGCATAATATTCTCCAGGTCCATTCATACTGTTGTAAAGGGTAAAAAGTTCCTTTTTTTTATAGCTGGGTAGTATTCCATTGTGTAAATGTACCATAGATTTTTTAATCCATTCATCTACTGATGGGCACTTGGGCGATTTCCACATTTTGGCTATTATAAATAATGTTGCTGAGAACATAGGGGCACATATACTCTTTTTTATTGGTGTTTTAGGATTCTTAGGATATATTCCCAGAAATGGGATTGCTGGGTCAAAAGAACTTGCTTTTTGTTTTTAAAAAAATATAATATATAAATGGACATCTTTTCATATCAATACCAGTAGTACATACATTATAATCTTTCTGTCAGCTAGATATGGGGGTTGGTGCTACAGATACCATACTTAAGAAGACAATCTTAATCTCTGCCCTCATAGGGCTTCCAGTTCAATAGGAGCAACAGACAGTGAACATGTAATTACACAGATAGATCTATAGTAATTGCTATAAAAAAATGTAAGGTGTACTGTGGGACTATATAATAGGAAAGCCTGTTCTGAAACATCAAAGAGAGCTTTTTTGAGAGAGACTGTTTGGTCTGAGACTTAAGAAGAGTAGAAATTAGCTAGGGGAGGAGTGTTATGGGCAGAAATAATCACGCATGCAAAGGCTCTGAGGTAACTAAGAGCTCAGTACATTTAAAGAACTGAGGATTACCTCATTTATTTTATGGCATTCCATTGTCAGCATATACAATCACTTATTTAATCATTCCTTTGTTGAGAATTCAGTTTAACTCTACTTTTTAACCTATTCTAAACAATGCTGTAGTGAACATCTTTATATATATAGCTTAGCAAGGTTTTAAAATTCTATCCTTAATATCGTGAGCTCCCATGGATTGGTAAAAATTAACCTCAAATTTATAGATTGTTTTGTTTGTAAATATATGCTTTACTTTGTTGTTTTTGTATAATCTTAACTATAGGACCGGTGCATGAAATTCATGCACGGGGGTTGGGGGGAGTGTCCCTCAGCACAGCCTGCACCCTCTCCTAAACTTGCAGTCGGACATCCCTCTCACAATCCGGGACTGCTGGCTCTTAACCACTCACATGCCTGCCAGCTTGATAGCCTCCTAACTGCTCCTCTGGCAGCCTGATTAATGCCTAACTGCTCCCCTGCTGGCCTGGTTGTCCCCAACTGCCCTCCTCTGCTGGCCCTATCTTCCTCCAGCTGCCTTCCCCTGCAGGGCTGAGGGGACTGGGGCGGGGGGGACTCCAGCTTGATGAGGCTGGGCTGAGGGGACTGGGATACTCCAGCTGGATGAAGCAGGGCTGAGGGGACTGGGCGCCACCATCTTATGGCTGTGGGTGATGCCATCTTGTGAGGACATGACAGTCAATTAGGATATTGCCTCTTTATTGGCTGTGGTCGCCACCATCTTTGTGAGGGCATGATGATCAATTAGCATATTCCTTCTTTATTAGATAGGATATATGAAATTTGAGATGTAGCTAATTCAAAATAAGTAAGTCCTATTTATGGAAGCTTGGAATGTATACTTACTGTAAGGTTCGAGGCACAGGAAACGGGAGTCAGAGACCATAGCATGTCTAAAGAGGTGGTTTATTCCACACTAATGAGCAAGATTTATTATGGAGGAGGCAGAAAAACCAGGATTAGAGGAGGGGAAGAGAAAGAGGGGCCCGCTGGACTGCCTCCAGACTGAGAGACAGCAACATATGTGGCAGAGACCATGCTTTTTGAGGGAGGAATAGGCAGGTGTAGGGCCCAGGGCAGAACAGGAAGGGGTGGGGCGCACTTATCACTGACTGAATGTCTTGGGGATGTCCTGGTGACAGATGCTAACTCCACCCACCAGTTGAGGGGAGGGAGGATTTATCATTTACATTACACTCTTTGGAAATACCTTACTGGGAAAGCTCTAACTGTATTATATGCAAATATCCAAAATGAAAAAAAAAGGGACCAGAGGCCATCTTAAGATACCAAAGCATTCTATTTTGTAAGTAAATACATCTTTAGTTTTTTTTTCTGGTAAAGTGTGTTTTTCAGAATATCTCTGTAAGGCAATCTTCTCAGAGCAATTCTCACTGCAGATTTATGCTCATCCTGTACCCTCCAAATCAGGTTATCTGGAAATGGGGAACAAGTGTCTGTGCTTTAAACACCCTCATATCTACCAACTTATTGTAATTCACCATTGAAGACCTATGCTTTAGAGCAGGGGTGGGTAACACCAGCCCAAGGTCCATACAAGGACCACAAAATCATTTGGTCTGGCCCTGCTGAGGCATTAAGGGTGAGTTAATTAAATGTTTGATCAAATATAGCAAGCTAATTTTTAAGTTGATAATTTCGTATGGCCCTTGAATGATGTTATAAATATGCAAATGGCCCTTGGCAGAAAAAAAGTGCTCCCTCTACTCCCCCCACCCCCGGCCCTGACCCGTTTGGCTCAGTGGATAGAGTGTTGGCCTGCAGACTGAAGGATCCTGGCTTCAATTTTAGTCAAGGGTATGTACCTTGGTTGCAGGCACATCCCCAGGGGTGGGCTGGGAGTGTGTGCAGGAGGCAGCTGATCAATGTTTCTCTCTCATCAATGATTCTAACTCTCTATCCCTAAAAAAATCAATAAAAATGTATTTTTCTGTAAAAAAAATCAATAAAAATGTATTTTTTAAAAAAGTCTACCCCCCCACTCTAGAGTATACAGTCCTATCTAATAAAATGGTAATATGTAAATTAACCATCACTCTGTCACAAAGATGGCAGAACCCATAGTGGCCTGGGTGCTGGATGCTGGTGGTATTGCCCTGGTGATGAGCCCCAGCATCCTGCGCACCCTGGCCTGTGGAGGGAGGGAGGGAGGGAGGGCGGGCTTCTGGCCAGAGGCTGGCTGAGGTGTGGGATGCTGGCATCATTGCAAGCCAGGCTGCACCAGGCCTCTAATATTTTATATTGGGGTGAAGTGCCCATGTTTCTTTTGTAGCTATATTGACTTGAATAAACAGGGTGGGCCAAGAGTTATTCTTGTATTATTATTATATTGTTTTCCATAAGAACTACTTTAAACCAACTTTTGCCCCACCCTATATTCTATGTCGTGCTAGCATGGCCAAGAGTGAACCTGAGTGGGAATGGTGAAAGATTGAGACAAGGCAGACAAGAAAACCAAAAGCTGGGTCTCGGTGTGACACTGTCCTCTCTGATGGAGAGCTGGTGACAGCACCACGGACTACAAGCCCTGTCTTTATTTTATAGCCAGATGCCACGAGGCAAAGTAAGGGTGTGGTCAAGATGTTTACAACATTCTCATGTGTTTTGATCCTACTCAATTACATGCACCTGAACTCTATCAAGCCCATATCACTCAGGCGTGTGGGGCCACATGTTCAGACCATAGATTCAAGCTTACAACTATAGCTCTTGGCTATAATTGTGCTGGTAGGGCTTTGCCCTCCAAGCTGGGACTTGCATGTAGCCATGAGAGGACTGTGCCCTCTCATTTGTTCAAGGCTTGAACCTGTCCAAACACTGTAGCCACTCTCCACAGTATTCTATACAGGGGATTTAGGAACTCAAAGACCTATTTATGTAAAAAAAATATTTCTTCAAAATAATATGCTTTACTAGTCACAGCTAATGATATTATCAGTGAATTATTGAACTTTTATAATTGGCTGAATTAATAAGTAATAATTTTGGTGGGTTTTTTTGTGTGTTTTGGTAAGGACTCAACTAAAGAAGTTCCTAGGAAAATCAGTGAAGAGAGCAAAGCACCTTGCTGAGGAATATGGTGAACGTGCTGTAAATAAAGTTAAAAGTGTTAGAGATGAAGGTAAGTGAAATAGAACATTTCAACATTTCAAGAATCAGATGTAAATTTGTTTTGTAAGGATATTTTTATAAACATTTTCAAATTTACGTAAATTTTCTAATTTTGTGCAGACCATAATTTTCTATGCCCTTCTCATAATTGCACTCATTTGTTTTATATAATAAACACTTATTCTGTGCCAGACACTGTTGTAAGCACTTTTACCTGTATTAGCACATTTAATCCTCGTCAAAACCCTTTGAGGTAAGTACCACTAGTATCGCCATTTTATAGATGAGAATACTGAAGCACAGAAAAGTTGTGTACCTTGCCTAAGGTCACACAGATAATAAATTACAGAGTTGGATTTAGACCCAGGCATTCTGGCACTAGACTCCATGTATGCTCTTGGGCAATATGCTATTTAATTATAGATAGATTTTGCTTCTCCACTTAATGAATTTTCTTGGTAGTAGTGGATATGAAATACAATAATAGTTATATCTTCATAGCTAGTGATGATTTCTGTTGCTTTTCTATTTAGTGTTTCATACTGATCAAGATGATCCTTCATCAAGTGATGATGAAGGAATGCCATACACAAGACCAGTCAAATTCAAAGCAGCACATGGTTTCAAAGGACCTTATGATTTTGATCAGATAAAAGTGGTACAAGATCTTAGTGGTGAACATATGGTAAGCAACTTTTTTATTTTTCATTATTAATTCTGTTTTCATGGAAACACTTTAGCTTTTATAAAGCAGATCTATTCTTATGTATGTAATTTTGCTATCTTTACTCAAGAAGAGTGAATTGATATTAATACAGACTCTATGCATTATTTTTCAAGAAGTATGTTATTAAATTAAATAAACACTAGTCCTATATTATTAAGAAAGCTATATAAAAGTACCAAACTTCCCCTCAGCCCAGCCTGCACCCTCCCCAATCTGGGACCGCTTAGGGGATGTCCCGTGAATTGGGCCTAAACCAGCAGTCAGACATCCCTCTCACAATCTGGGACCACTGGCTCCTAACTGCTCACCTGCCTGCCTTCCTGATTGCCCCTAACTTCCCCCCCTGCTGGCCTGGACACCCCCATCTGCCTCCCTGCTGGCCAGGTTGCCCTTTAGTGCCCCACCTGCTGGCCTGATTGCCCCTCAATGCCCGCCCCACCAGTCTAGTCACCCCAGCTCCTCCCCCGCAGGCCTGGTAGACCCGTGCAGCCTGCTACTCAGTCATTTAGTCACCCCTCACCCCCTGCCCGCCTGGTCACCCCATGCAGCCTGCTGCTCAGTCGTTTGGTTGTCCCTCATTAACCCCCCCTGCTGGCCTGGTCACCCCACACAGCATGTTTGGTCGCCTGTTTGATTGTTTCAGATGTGATGGTCACTTAGCCTTTTATATATATAGATAATTTACACAACTGTTTCTAAATCTCAATATATTTTGTAGTGTGACAGCTAAAACCCTGAGAGAGGTAGTGGTACAAGTTCTCTTATCAGAGTTAAAATGTACCAAAGTAGATATAAAGTACATAAATCATATTGCCTCTGAAAATGCTAGGAATATGAAGGAAGTAATGAGCTCAAAACTAGGTAAATGATACTGTGGGTCCTTGATCAAGAAATGCATTTATCTATTTAGGTTTTTTACTTCATTTTTATTGTTTATACCATTACAGATGCCTCCATTCCTCCTCCTTTGCCCATTTTAACGCCCCCTTCCCTCTATCACCACAGTGCTGTCTGTGTCAATGGGTTATGCATTTATGTTCTTTGACTAATCCCTTCACATTTTTTCATCAAAGCCCCCTCCCCCATCCCTCTGATAGCTATCAGTCTATTCCATGTATCCATGCCTCTGTTTCTGTTTTGTTCATTAGTTTTTTGGTTCATTAGATTCCACATATAAGTGAGATCATATATTTGTCTTTCACCAACTGGCTCATTTTACTTAGCATAATAATCTCCAGATCTATTTAGATTTTAAATATAAAATTTGGCCTAATGGAAGGAAGCAACCACAAACATATTATCAGATGGCAGCTGAATGGAATTTAAACTTTTATGTTTATAATCTAGTTATAAAATATTTGAGTTGATTATAGAAACTTCATTAAGGCATATGATGAATTTTCTTTTACTGTATTGACTCATTATTTATAATTTTAAGTAAAGACTCACAGGCATAAGCTCCAAGTAACAAATTTCTTAACATACTTGAATTTTGTGGAAATGAATGCTATTCCTGTAAATGAGCTGTCACCTCTAACTTGGATAATCTTTTAGATCTGCATAGATGTGTATTGTAATAGTAGTTATAACAGTATCTTTTGTAGTAGGTTTTAGCCTTTCCAACTTAAGTGCTTAACATTCTTTAACCCTCCCCCAACACACACACAACACGTACACTCCCCCACTGTTTTCACTGTCTATCACGGAATTCTAGCCATATACTGCAAAGCCTTATTTCTTGGGAGAAAAATAGGAAGAAACCACACCATTCCAACATTTCTTCAAATGCCCAATAAAATGAGGGTCACTGCTAAGGTGGGCATATTCTTCCCTCAGCCCTAATTAGTTGTTAGTGCTATGCTGAAGGCCCTGCCTCCTCCTAACCTATTCCCCTTTCTGGTCAGCTAGGAAACTAAGATCCAAAACTAAGAATTATATTGAAGATTTACAGCCACCTCAGAACTCCCATTTCCATTAAAGATGGACATGGTTTAGGATTTTGAAATTGTTAGTTTACATTATGGCAAACTATAATTATATTATCTTGCCTTTCTTTGAAAAGTCCCTCTTTGTGGTATTGTAGCACCATTGGACTCTTGGCTTTAAGTGGTTTTAGTAATGTGAGTATTATATATAATGTGGCATGATTTTTTAATGTTTCGATTTTTAAAATAACTTTGAACCTTCCATTGTTTTCAATAGGGAGCTGTTTGGACCATGAAATTCTCTCACTGTGGCCGATTACTTGCCTCAGCTGGACAAGACAATGTAGTGAGAATATGGGCTTTAAAAAATGCTTTTGACTATTTCAACAATATGCGAATGAAATACAATACTGAAGGTATTTTTCACTTTTTGTGGGCTTTAAAAAATCCAAAGACACCTGGCATTTTCACATTTTTGGCATAATAATGCCTTTTTTATCTGGCAATCATTTGCAGCAATCACTACTTTCAGCCACAAACCTAAAAGTAAAACAGAAGTCAACACACACACACACACACACAAAAATCTAAATTCAATGAAAAAAGCTACCATGAAGCTTTTGACTTTCAAGTATAACTTTATCAACTAATGAGAACAAAGTCATTTGGTTTTCCTTAGCAATCTTCATTTTTATCCAAGGTTAAAATGAAATTCTGATTTATCTAGAAGAATTAGATTAATATATACAACCAGTAAATAAAGAATGATTAAGGAAATATATCATAGAAAGTAAATGTGATTTGTCAGTTCATCAAAGGGTATATGAAAAAAATAACCTTAGAACATGACGTACGTACATAATGATTACAATATTTATGTATCATGGTAAGTTATCAGGAAATCTGAAGTTGATGTAAGTAGGAACTTTGAGTTTGGGGGATTCTTTTCTTATAATTATTTAACTGCAATAAATTTTTTCCACAAACACCTTCCTCCCTACACCACTTTCCCATCCCAAAGCTGGAAAACAAGAAGTTAAGGGATGGGAGAAAGGAGAATATAGGGAAGCAGCAATTTGAAGAACATAGAAATCTAATCCACTAAACTGGCAAGGAAGGCCCTGTATACCTTAGGAGCCCTATGTACATGCCGTCCTTTCTATTCTCTCAATTATGCATATATTTTATAATACATAATTGAAGATGATAATGAGTTGACAATATAGTAAATAATGTTTACTATATATTTCTTTTATTGCCCTGTCTGGAACAAAATGACTATTTTCAGTAGCCCTTCAAACTTACCCCAACCTAGACCCTTTCTGCCCCTTAATTGTTCATCTTATTGCTTGTTATGATTGACAAAAATGTATTCACTATGACTAATGAGAACTTAACAGTACTTTATTAAATTGGGTGACTATTTCATAAAGATTTTATGTAAAAATAATCAAAACAAATATTTTGGTACCTAAAGAGCTAATGCTTCGCATGTAGTTTTCTACAATGTTACATTCTATGACTATTAATTAGGTGTTCCTGTATCATTACTTCTGATTTTGTGTGTGTGCGTGCATGTATGTGTATGTACATGCCTTTTTACAATTATGTTGTTTTTCAGGACGTGTGTCCCCATCACCTTCTCAGGAAAGTCTAAATTCTTCAAAATCTGATACAGATACAGGGGTATGCTTGTTATTTTATAGTTACTATTGTTAAATACTATTATTCGATTTGTTTTCCATAAAGTACCTTATTGTTTTCTTTCACCTTTTTTGTTTTTTTAGTACCTTATTTATCAGAAATTACAATTGCATGAAAGCACTTAATTAAAATTAAGATGTATTAGAAGAGTTTCTTTTATTAGAATTGGTAAATGAAAAAGTGTGATGTTCAAAGATTGTCAGACAGTGAATATTATTAATTCAAGCTACCAAACTACTAATGTAAACTTGAATAAAACAAAATCCCATCCCCTCTAATCCATGTTATATTTTTTTAAAATAAATAATAATGCATACTTGAGTAAGAGGTAATTAATTTTTCCCATTTTCTTGGTTTAATAAATGTTTATCATAGTTTTAGGTAGTTTCAAATATCTAAAAGATTTTTATTTTGTATCAGTTAGAAGATTAAATATAACCATTTTTAAACCTAAAACATAAAATATATTCTAAGCTGTCTCCTGTGCTATTGATCTAGGCAAGTGTAATATAACCAAAGAGAACCTAAAATGTTCACCTGCTCAAAAATATTCTCCTGAGGTTTCACTGGCTCTGTAGTATTTGATGTGAATTTTTTCCTACTTTAAACATACAGTTCTCAGCTTTCAATGGTTGGTTTCCCTTGTTCTCTTCCTATATCTCTGCTATCTCTTCCTCTTCAACCCCTTAAATGTTGCTGTTTCTCAGGGTTCTGTGCTTGGCCATTCTCAACTGACTTACTCACTGCCTCCAATCCTGAACTGGCTGTAGCTCCATAATTCTCGTTTCCTTTCAATAGCCTTATGTTTTTAAAATAAGAATTAGATCTTGCCCTAGCAGGTTTGTCTCACTGGTTGGTGTCAGCCTATAGACTTGTGGGTCCTGGGTTTCATTCCAGTCAAGGGCACATACCTTGGATACAGGCTTAGTCCCAGCCCTGTTTGGGGCGCATAGGGGAGCCAATCAATGTGTCTCTCTCACAGCAATGTTTTTTTTTTCTCTCTCTCTCTCTCCCAGTCTCTTCCCCTCCCTTCTACTCTCTCTAAAAAATCAATGGAAAAGTATTTTCAGGTGAGGATTAACAACAAAAAAAAAGAATTAGATCTTATTGTGCACGCCACCCTTTTCACATAACAAGTTTTCAAGCACATCAATTTATAGGTCTAAAACAACTCCCTCAACAAATCAAATGTTTTCTGAGTGCTTGGTCCCTGTGCCAGATACCACTAATACACTGAGTGGCCAGATTATTATGATCTCTGAACACATAATAATCTGGCCACTCAGTATATATATATTAGAGGCCCAGTGCATGAATTTGTACATAGGTGGGGTTCAACCAGCCTAGCCAGGGGGAGGGGACATGGGCACTTGGCCGGCCTACCTGCTGGTCGAACTCCTGGTCTAGGGGACAGTTTGCATATTAGCCTTTTATTAGGTAGGATATACACTGAGTGGCCAGATTATTATGCGTTCAGAGATCATAATAATCTGGCCACTCATTGTAGATTCTGAAAAATCACCCCAGCAGGTTTGGCTCAGGTTCAGCCTGTGGACTGAAGAGTCCCAGGTTTGACTCCAATCAAGGGCACATAACTGGGTTGCAGGCTCAATCCCCAGCCCTGGTCGGGCACATGCTGGGAGGCAACCAATCAATGTGTCTGTCCCATCAGCATTTCTCTATATCTGTCTCTCCCCTTCCCTCACACTCTTTTTAGAAATCAATGAAAAAATATCCTTGAGTGAGAATTAACAAACAGGGAAAAAAAAGATTCTGCAAAATCAAATGAGACATATTCAGTGGCCGCAGGGACCTTGCTGATCAGTGAAATAGATATATCCACAGTTACAGTATTGGAATGGTAATATGTTATAGAAGGTACCATACAAGTATAGGAGTTTAGCCTGTAAATCAGGGTGTCAGGACAAACTTACTGGAGGCTTTGATGTTTGATGTTATCTATATGAGTGAAGGAAGGAAGGAGCATTTCAGAGTAGATAGTAAGTGCAAAGGCATGGAGGCTGAAACAGCATGGCCTGTTAAAAGTACTTCAAGAAATTTCATGTAGCAGAAGCAAAGGGTACATGTTGAGAGTTGTAGAAGTAGGCGGGATTGGAATTTTAAATGGCATTTTATGTTAAACCAAGACATTTCAGTTGTATCCTAGCAAGCTACTGGGGGAAAAAGACACTTTGAGGGGTTTTGATTAGGAGTTTAATTAAAATGTTCAGATTTTTGTTTTAGAAAGAAAATTGTGGTAGCACTATAAGGGATAGATTAGATGGGGGCTGCAATATGGATACAGGACACTACTTGAAAGCCTATTAACCCAGGAGAGAAACGGGAACTTCAATTATGATAGATTATGATAGCAGTGGACCTAGAAACCATAAAGATGAGCTGAATTCAGGAGATGTGAAAGAAGTGGGATCTCTAGGAGATGACTCGTGGTGGCGACTACCTAATAAGTGAGTAGCCCAGGATGATTCCTAGGTGTCAGGCTTGTGTAACTGGATAGATGTTAAAAGTCATTCACCAATATATTTTAACTAGAGGGCTGGTGCACAAAATTCACGCATAGGTAGGGTCCCTAGATTTGGCTGGTGACCAGGGCCGATTAGGGCCTTCCAGCTGCCAGCCAGGGACTTCCTTCCCTGGCTGCAAGCTGCCAGGCAGGGCCTTCCTTCATTCCATGCTGGCCCCTAGTGGTAAGCACACATCAGAGTGAGCTATCTGAACTCCCAGTCAAACTCCTGAGGGGACGCTTTGCATATTAGCCTTTTATATAGATAGAGTAGGGGCCTGGTGCACAAAATTTGTGCACTGGGGTGGGGGGGTTCTTCAGCCCAACCTGCCTCCTGTCACATACTGGGATGTCTTATTGACAACTTATGCCCACTCCACCCCAAGAGCGGGCCTAAGCTGCAGTCTGGCCTCCCTTTGTGGGAGGCAATGGGGCTGATCAGGGGAAGGCACCAGCCCCATCACTGCTGCTACAGCCACTGCCAGTCACCGCAGACACCAAGGTGTTTTCATCAACATGGACTCCAGTCCCTTCACCATGAAAAAAATGACAACTTTCTTTAGTCATTTTCAAGAAGTGTTTTTCATAGAATATGACCTTTCTTTCTTTCTTTTTTTTGTCCTCATCTGAGGATATGTTTCCATTGACATTTAGAGAATGTGGAAGAGAAAGGGAAAGAGAGAGAGAAACATGAAAGTGAGAGGAAAACTGATTGGTTGCCTCCTGCTTGAGCCCTGACCTGGGTCCCAGCCAGGGAGGAGCCTGTAACCTAGGTACGTGCCCTTGAACAGAATTGAACCCAGATCCTGTGGTCAGCAGGCCCAAGGCATTATCCACTGAACCAAACCTGCTAGGGCAGGATATGTATGACATTTCTTAGCCCTCCAGCAGGAGATCTTTGTTTTTTTCTCCAGAAGTGTGGTGGAAAAACCCTAGATCACCTTTTTGGATTCTTATTACCCAAGTTACTAAGAATATTAGCAGTGGCATACAGGGAGCTTAGCCAATGCGCAGTCAGAAAAGGTGTTTCCTCTGTAGTTCACACGGATTGCCAATAGCCTCCAATCCCTGGCTCTGCCCCTACCCAGGACTACCCAGGCAGAAAGCCTCTGGCCACACTTTCGGACTGGGCAGCGGACCCCAGCTCCCTCAGATGGCCACTCCACCCCTGCCCATGTCTGCCTAGGCCGAAGCCTCGGGCTGACGCTTTTGGCCTGGGCAGTGGACCCCAGCTCCCTCCAATCGCCGGCTCCGCCCCTGCCCAGGCAAAGGCCTCTGGCTGAGTCTTTCAGTCTGTGCAGCGGACCCGCATCTCCCTCGGATCACTGGCTCTGCCCCTTCCCAGGCCAAAAGCCTCTGGGCAGGGGACCCCCATCTTCTTTTGATAACCAGCTCTGCCCCTGCCCCCTTGGCTCTGATCACAGACTTGGTCCTGCCCAGGAACCCCCTGGCTCAGGCCCTTCACAAGCTACTCAGGGCCCACACAGGGCCTACCTTAGTGTGACTGGGTGCCAAAATGTTCCCAGGACCCAGGCACTGGGTGCCTATCTATGCAAATTAACTGCCATCTTTGATGGGTTAATTTGCATACTTGCTCTGATTAGCTGGTGTGCGTGGCTTGTGGGTGTAGCGGTGGTGCTGTCAATTTGCATATTACTCTTTTATTAGATAGGATTATCTACACACAACTCTGCTTCCTCTTTTTAACCTTTTTTAATGGCATCAACATTTATAAGTTATCTTTTTAACTCAAGTCAGGAGCACTCTATATACCCACATATCAAGGTAGCTACACATTCCCATCCACTTGCCCTCCATCTACATATGCCCATGGAATCTGCCCCCTCATCTCCCATTGCCATTCACATCCTCTGGGCCCTTGACACTCATGATACTCATTTAAATGTTTGCTGTAGCCTCTGGTTTCTACAATTCATTTTCTACACTGCCACGAGTTTTTTGTTTTTTTCAAAATACAGATCTAACTATGCTATTGCGTGGTGTAAAATCTTTTGATGGCTCCTTGTAACCTTCAGAGTAAGGTCCTTCCTGATTTTGCCTCATCTTACCTTTTTACCTCAGTCCTAATTCCCTAGTGCCTATGTATCCTATTTGTCTTGCTTGATCTAAGTCTGTCCCTTAACTACTCACTTTTACATCTTTGTCCATGCTGTTTGATTTGCCGGGAATTCCCTTCTTGTCCCCTTTAGTCATAGTGCAACGCTCTACTCATCCTTCAAGATTCAGCTCAAATATATTACCTCTTTTTGCTTTCCCTGAATCAAACAGGCAGAATTGTTTCTCATTTGTGTCTTAACAGTACATTATATGTACTTTGACATTGATATTATCATGTCTTTCTTGGCATTTTGTATCACTGGCTAGGCTCTGGACTGATTTAAGGCAAAGAACCGTATTTCACAGATCTTAGTATCCTTGGGTCACAACCCCATTGCCTACCTGTGGTAGGCCTGAATCAGTATTGAATTCCTGCTTCTGTGCCTTTATTCCTATTCCCCTTATTTGAATGCCTGCAATCTTTTTTCTTTCTATTCCAAGCTTGCTCATTCTTCAAGGCCTACTTCCTCCAGAAAACCTTCAGTGACTAATGTAATAGAGAAATTTTTAACTAGGGTTTGATTTTATTAGTTTAATTCACCCTAAAGTTTTCAGTCTTTGGTTACTTTTAAAAAACAAGGACTATTTCTACCATCTTGTGTTAGGCTTATTTCAAAAATCCTACTTACAGATTTTTAACTTCTTCCATCCAGCCCTCCCTCTTCAAAATCCTATGTAACTCCCAACTTTGTTTAAACATAAGGCCTTTTAAATGAGAAGCATAGTAGTTCTTTAATACAAAATATAATGACCTTCTGGAATACTAAGGTATTTTTTCCTGGCATATTTGAATATCATTCTGTCTGTTGTTTTCAGGAAAAGATTGTTTGGGGCGTCTTCACTTCTGTCATTCTATTGGGACAGTTTTGAAAAGCACCTATTCTGGTTCATATACATTTGGAGTTTGGTATCACTTGTTATCTTCAACCTAGTGCTAGCTGCAGTGAGGCACAGTAAACACAATTGAGTTTATTTTCCTGATGTGTGTGTTCTTTTTTCTCTTTTCTTGTGATAGTGATATGTTATATCTCTTTTGAACTACATTCTTACTCTTATATTCTTTGGAAACCTGTCAAATAGAATACCTGAAAGTACCTATTATACAATTAAGTCAACAGTGACAGTGACACACGCAAAATCACTCACCTCCTCATTGGTTGTGTCAAGGCTAGGATTCTAGTTGTTATGCTCTCTGGTTTTGTTTTGTTGTTGTTGTTTTAGGTTACTCATCACCCAATGATTTTTAAATTGATTTTTAAGGAGAGTAGAAGAGAGAGGGAAGGACAGAGAGAAACATCAATGTGAGAGAAACACATTAATTGGTTGCCTCCTGCACAAGCTATGACCAGGGCCCAGGCTGGGAAGGAGCCTGCAACCAAGGTATGTGTCTGTGACCAGAATCAAACCCAGGACCCTTTGGTCCTCAGGCTGCTGCTCTATCCACTGAGCAAAACAGGCTAGGGCACTCTATTTTAGTTGATTTCCAAAAGTAAATCAGTAAGGCAGGAAGGAAGAGTAGCATGCAAAATTTGCTCCATTATGTTAGTGACTTAAAATTTCTTCTTGACAATAAAAGTGTTAAGTATGCTATTTACCTAAAATTAATGCTTTTCTTGGGTAAATCTATGTTTGATGGGTTTGATTAGTAGAACATCAGTGTGGGTGTTACAGTATTTAACTTCTGCTTTGAATTTTTGAAAGTAGATTGTAGGGAAGGAAAAAAAACTTCCTCTGTCCTCTTAGGTTCTGCAGCTGAGATCTACAAAATATCCTGACAAAGGACAGATTAACAAGATAAATATTATGCATATAGTAGCCTTCATAGAAAAATAGGACAGACCCTCCCAAAAAAACAGTTAAACCCCGTGGCTTATATATCATTAATTTTTAAAAGGGCAATAAAAGTCTGTGAAGAAAGAATAGACAAAGAAAAGGGGGATTTAGGCTTTTAGGAGTGGTAAATTGTGGGAGGTTAATATATTAGAGGAAACTAATGGAAAATAAGATTTATTTAGTAAAGGCCTGTTTACGAAGACTCAAGCTGTTTTCAGAGATAAGATTCATTCTCCTCTTCCTGGTAAATGAGAGCTGAGAACAAGGCACCTTCATAAAGGGAATTTATTCTTTGCTTTCAGTTAGAAAAGGGAAGGGTAGAGACTTTCTTGTTGCCTTCTGCTCAAAGTAATTCTTATACAAAGAGGGGTGTTTTGAGGGGTGACATATTCTGATCCCCTTAAAGATCAATAGGATCAAAAACTTGAAGAACAGAGTTAGCTCTAAAGAGATGAGAGATAATTTTTGTGAAATTCTACATATGCAGCATTTTATTTAAAACATGCACTGGTTTAGTCGACAATGTGTTAAGCACTGAAAATATACAGATGCAGTGGACAGTCCATGCCAAGGACCTACACTGAGTGTCCAGATTATTATGATTTCTGAGCTCATAATAATCTGGACACTCTGTGTGTGTGGGGGGGGGGCTGGTGCATGAATTCGTCCGTGGGTAGGGTGAATTCATGCATGGGTGGGGTTGGGCCAGCCTGGTGGACAGTCCATGCCAAGGATCTACACTAAGTGGCCAGAATATTATGATCTCTGAACACACAATAATCTGGCCACTGTGTGTGTGGGGGGGGCGGGGGGGCTGGTGCATGAATTCGTCCGTGGGTAGGGTGAATTAATGCATGGGTGGGGTTGGGCCAGCCTGGCCAGGGGGAGAGGACATGGGCTGTTGGCCGGCCTACCTGCTGGTCGAACTCCTGGTCGAGGGGACAGTTTGCATATTATATAGGATATACACTGAGTGGCCAGATTATTATGCATTCAGAGATCATAATAATCTGGACACTCAGTATATATACATGGACAAAGACAGACATTAGCAATATGTCCAAATCAGAATTAACTGCATATCATTTTCCCAAGAAAACCACTCCTTTGACAGTGTGCTTGATGCCAGTTCATTGTTTAATACCCATGCCACCTCCTGAGTTAGACTCTGTGATCACTTTTTACTCTTTTTCCCTCCCTTCAATGTCTGCTCATTTACAACATCCTGTCGGCTTGATCTCAGAAATGTCTTTGGAATCTGGCCATTCCTTTCATTTCCACTGCTATAATCCAGGGTTTATCTCTTCCCTGGACCATAAGAGCTTTTTCCCCCTATTTCAGTCTTTCATCCACAATGCCAGCAAAATTACTTTCCTGTAAAACAAATCTGACCATGTTACTGTCCTGCTTGAGCACTCTTTGGCTCTTCTATCTAAAATCAAGGCCAAATTCCTTAGCTTGACTCAGCCTTTCAGAGATTAGCCTTACTTCAGCTCTCATTGTTATTTTCCACCCTTCCCTCTCACAAACCTTATGTTCTGAGCTACTCAGTTGTTCATTGTTGCCTCAACAAAAATGTCATACCCTTTGTGGGTTCCATGTATTTACACACGCTATTCGAATCCTTTTGCCTAGTAAATTCATTTCAGACTCGGGTCTCCTTGCTGAAGTTTTCCTTTCTTCACTTAATGCATAATTACTCATATTCTCCCTCATTGTTACCATTATATTTAGCTCATATTTCTAGTAAAGGCAGTTATAATACTACTAGAGGCCTGGTGCATGAAATTCATGCATGGGGGGGGCGGTGTCCTTCAGCCCAGCCTGCACCCTCTCCAATCTGGGACCCTTGAGGGATGTCACACTGCTGGTTTAGGCCTGATCCAGGATCCAGGGTCCAGGATCGGGCCTAAACAGGCAGTCGGACATCCCTCTCACAATCCAGGACTGCTGGCTCCCAACTGCTCACCTGCCTGCCTTCCTGATTGCCCCTAACCACTTCTGCCTGCCAGCCTGATCACCCCCTAACCACTCTCCTGCCAGCCTGATTGATGCCTAACTGCTCCCCTGCCAGCCTGTTTGCCCCTAAATGCCCTCCCCTACAGGCCTGGCCACCTCCAACTTCCCTCCTCTGCTGGCCTGGTCACCATTAACTGCCCTCCCCTGCAGGGTTGATCACTCCCAACTGCCCTCCCTTGCATGCCTGATCCCTGCCAACTGTGCTCCCCTGCTGGCCATCTTGTGGTGGCCATCCTATGTCCACATGGGGGCAGGATCTTGTGACCACATGGGAGCACTCATCTTGTGTGTTGGAATGATGGTCAATCTGCATATTACTTTTTTATTAGATAGGATAGAGGCCTGGTGCACAGGTGGAGGCCAGCTGATTTGCCCTGAAGGGTGTCCTGGGATCTGGGTGGGTGTTCCTTTGGGTTGTGGGGTGGCCTAGATGAGGGGCCTGTGGTGGTTTTCAGGCTGGCCACACCACCCAGCAACCGAAGCAGAGGCCTTTGTATCTGGGATTTATTTATTTCCTACAATTGAAACTTTGTAGCCTGGAGCATAGCCAAGCCTTCTGCTCCCACAGCTATTGAAACTTTGTTGCCTTAACCTCCAGGGGCCAGGCTTTTCGGAAAGCTTGGCTTCTTCCATAGTCAGGAGCAACCCAGACCTCTCTCCGGCGCTCTCTGTGGCTGTTGCTGTCTTGGTTAAGTTAATTTGCATACTTGCTCTGATTGGTTAGTGGGCATGACTGGTGAGTGTAGCAGAGGTGTGTCAATTTGCATATTATTCTTTTATTAGATAGGATATCAATTTATATAACAACAGCTAACATTTTATATGTCCTTACTATGTGCCATGTATTTTGCTAAGGGCATATTTTATATCTTACCTTTTGTAACCTCACAACAGTCCTGATACTGTTGTGAGATAATATTAAGAACACTCTTTTGTAGATGAAAAGAAGGCTGAGGAGGTTTTAAGTAACTAACCAATTTCACACAGTTGATAGTTATAGCATTGGAATTAGAACCCAGCTCTGATCAGACTCTTAAGAGCTTACTAGTATGCTTTTAACCATTCCGTTGCACTAATTGGCATTTTAAGGTCTGACACTGTATCTTCATTTAGTCCACAAATATTTATTGAATGTATACTATCTATTAATCACTACTCTCAAAATTAGGGATATAATAGTGAACAAAAATGACACAAATAGCTGTTCATATGAAATTTAAATTCTAGTGGTGGCAGATAGAGAAATAAGCAAATTTTATAATATATTGGAAGATGATAAATTTCATGGATAAAATAAAGCAGATAAAGTAGAGAAGATGGGTGTAAAGAATGTGGACAAGCAAAGTTTCACCAAAAGGTTGTCATTTGAGCAAAATCTGAAGGAGGTGAGAATAAATATATGGCTATCTATTGGAGAAGAGCATTACAGGTAGAGTAAACAGCTAGTGGAACTCCTATAAGGCAGGAGTTCTGGTGTATTGAAGAAACAGTATTGAGGCCTAGGTAGTTGGAGTCAATGAGTGAGGGGAAGAGTCATAGAAAATGAAGTCACAGAGATGTGGATGGGGCAGACATAGCATGCAGGCCATTGCAAGGACTTTGGCTATTGTGTTGAGAACGATGGAAGCTAATGGAGAGATTTTCAACAGAATGACATAATCTGACATGTTAAAAGGTTCATTCTATATTTTAAATACTAAAAATAGTATATAAGATAAATGTCATCTATTTTGGTATCTCAACGAACTAATACAGTATCTGGTAGGTGCTAATATCAAAAGACTTACAAGTTTTCATAGCATTCCAACTTCAAAATGACATTTTTAGATAATCATTATATTTGAATATGGATATTAGATGATACAAATTGTATTTATAGGTGTAATAATAGCATTGTAGTTATGTATAAAAGAGGGCTTATTAGTTAGAAATACTTATAGAATATTTACTATATTCAGGTAAATGGTATTCAGCTCTTGCTTTAGATGTTCCAGCAAAAGTAAGGTGGGAAGATTGATAAAAACAAAATGTTGATGATTATTAAAGTAGGTCATAGGTGTTTGGGGTTCAATATACTATATTCTCTCTCTACTCTAAGTTTGAAGTGTATATCACATATATTTACATACATAAATATATATTTATGTAAAGATATAAATATCTTCCTAGATATAAATATCTATTTAGCAGGATATGTACATTAGATAAAATATATTTTATTTAGTAATTCTATCTTTAAAAATTCTACCTTTAAAAATCTATTATTAAAGAAATAATCAGCCCAGCTGGCATAGCTCAGTAGTTGAGCATCAACCTATAAACCAGGAGGTCACGGTTCGATTCCCAGGCAGGGCACATGCCCAGGATCTGGGCTTGATCTCCAGTGTGGGACATGCAGGAGGCAGCTGATCGATGATTCTGATCTCTCTCTCCTGCTGCCTTACTTTCTGATATCAATAATTTTATTTTTGAAAAATAATCAAAGATGTCCAAAGATGTAAATAAAAAGATTTTCATCTCAGTGTTCTCACAATAGCTAAAATGTGAACAAGCTAAATATTTTTTTTTAGATTTTAGGTAATTTTATTTTTTATTAATGTATAACATGTGTACATATCTTCGCATTGCCCCCCTCCCCACCCCACTCCTAATACGTGCCCTCATCTCGCAGTGTCTTGTGTCCATTGGTTATGTTTATATGCATGCAAACAAGCACTTCTGATGATCTCTAATCTATCCAACCTCTCCATAACCTTTACAATGTAATTTGACAGTCTGTTTGATGCTTTATTGCCTCTGTATCTTTTTGTTCACCAGTTTATAATGTTCTTTATTATCCATAATTGAGTGAGATCATGTGGTATTTTTCTTTCATTGACTGGCTAATTATTTCACTTAGCATAATGCTCTCCAGTTCCATCCAGGTTGCGGCAAATAGTAAGAATTCCTTCTTTTTAATGGTAGCATAGAATTCCAATGTATAGATATACCATACTTTTCTGATCCACTCATCTGCTGACAGGCAACTAGGCTGTTTCCAAATTGGAGCTATTGTAAATTGTGCTGCTGTGAACATAGGGGTGCATAAATTCTTTCTCATTGGTGTTTCTACTTTCTTAGGATATATTCCTAAGAGTGGGATTACAGGATCAAATGGGAGATCCATTTTTAGTTTTTTGAGGAAACTCCATACTGTTCTCCACAGTGGCTGCTCCAGTCTGCATTCCCACCAACAGTGCACAAGGGTTCCTTATTCTCCAAATCCTCACCAACACTTTTCATTTATTGATTTTTTTATTTATTGCCATTCTGACAGGTGTGAGATGGTATCGCATTGTCATTTTGATTTGCATCTATCAGTTAATTATCGACTTTGGGCATGTTTTCATGTGTCTATTGGACTTCCTTCTGTCTTCTTTTGAAAAGATTCTATTTAGATCCATTACCCATTTTTTTATTGGATCATTTATCTTCCTTGTATTAAGTTGTATAAGTTGCCTGTAGATATTGGAGATTAAACCTTTATCAGTGATAACATTTGCAAATATGTTCTCCCATACAGTAGGCTTTCTTGTTGTTTTGTTGATGGTTTCTTTTGCTGTACAAAAGCTTTTAATTTTGATGTAGTCCCATTTGATTATTTTCTCTTTAGCTTCCATTGGCCTAGGAGCAGTATCAGTGAAGAAGTTTCTTTGCCATATGTCTGAGATTACCCTGTGGATTCCTCTAGTATTTTTATGGTTTCCTATCTTATGTTTAGGTCCTGTATCCATTTTGAGTTAATTTTTGTGTATGTTGTAAGTTGGTAGTCTAGTTTCATTTTTACATGTATCTGTCCAATTTTCCCAACACCATTTATTGAATAGATTGTCTTAACTCCATTGTACATTCATGCCTCCTTTGTCAAATATTAATTGAGCATAGTAGTTTGTGTACATATATGAATTCTCTATTCTATTTGATTGGTCTATATGTCTGTCCTTGTGCCAGTACCAGGATCTTTTGAGAAACAGTGGATGAGTAATACAGCTTGAAATCTGGTATTGTGATCCCACCTACTTTATTCTTCTTTCTCAGGATTGCTGTGGCTATTTGGGGTCTTTTTTTTTTTGTTCCAGATGAATCTTTGGAGAGTTCTTTCTAGGTCTGTGAAATATGCTGTTGGTATCCTAATGGGGAGTACATTGAATCTATAGATAGCTTTGGGTGGTATGGACATTTTAATAATGTTGATTCTCCCAATCCATGAGCATGGTATGCTCTTCCATCTGTTTACATCTTCCTCTATCTCTTTTTTCAGTGTACTGTAGTTTTCCATGTATAGGTCATTTACCTCCTTAATTAAGTTTATTCCTATGTATCTTAATTTTTTTGGTGTAATGGCAAATGGTATTGCTTTTTTAGTCTCTATTTCTGTAAGCTCACTATTGGTGTATAGAAATGCTATAGATTTCTTGGAGTTAATGTTGTATCCTGCTACATTGCCAAATTCATTTATTTAGTTTATTAATATTTTTATGGAATCTTTTGTGGTTGTTATGTACAATATCATGTCATCTGCAGATAAGGACAGCTTTACTTCTTCTTTTACAATTTTGATGCTTTTATTTCTTATTGTTGTCTAATTTCAATGCCTAATACTTCTAGTATTATGTCGAACCAGAGTGGTGAGAGTGGGCATACCTGTATTGTTACTTTTCTTAGGGGAAATTATTTTAATTTTGCCCATTGAGTATACTGTTGGCTGTGGGTTTATCATATATGGTTTTTATGATTTGAGGTGTGATCCTTCTTCTCCTACCTCGTTGAGAGTTTTTATCAAGAAAGGGTGTTGGATTTTGTCAAATGCTTTTTCTGCATCAATTGATATGACTATGTCATTTTTATCTCTCAATTTGTTTATGTGATGTATCATGTTTGTTGATTTGAGGATATTGTACCATCCTTGCATTCCTGGGATAAATCCTACTTGGTCATGGTGTATGATCTTTCTGATGTACTGCTAGATTCGATTTGCTAGAAATTTGTTGAGGATGTTGGCATTTATGTTCATGAGGGATATTAGCCTTGAATTCTTTTTAATTGTGTTGTCTTTATCTGATTTTGGTATTAAGGTGATGCCGACTTCATAGAAGGTGTTTGGAAGTGTTCCTTCTTCTTGAATATTTTTGAATAGTCTGAGGAGGATAGGTTTTAATTCTTCCTTTAATGTTTGGTAAAACTCTCCTGTGTAGCCATCAGGTCCCAGGCTTTAGTTTGCTGGAAGCTTTTTGATAACTGCTTCAATTTCTTTCATAGTTATTGGCCTAATGAGATGTTTAGATTCTTTCTGATTGAGTGTTAGAAGGTTATATTTTTCTAGGATTATGTTCATTTTCCCCTGGTTGTCCAGTTTGTTGGAACAGAATTGTTCATAGTATTTTTTAACAATCTTTTGTATTTCGGTGGAGTCTGTTGTTGTTTCACCTCTTTCATTTCTGATTTTCTTTATTTGGGGCTTTGCTTTTTGCTTTTTGGTGAGCCTCGCTAGAGCTTCATCAATCTTCTTTATTCTTTCAAAGAACCAGCTCTTAGTTTTGTTGATCTTTTGAATTGTTTCTCTAGTCTCTATGTCATTTATCTCTGCTCTGATCTTTATTATTTCTTTCCTTCTGCTTATACTGGGCTTCTGTGTTGCTCTCTTTACAACTCTTTGAGTTGTAAGGTTAAGTAATTTATTACCATTGTTTCTTGTTTTTTTTGCAGTAGGCTTGTAGAACTATGATTTTCCCTCTGAGGACTGCTTTCACTGTGTCCCATAAATTTTGTATTGTTGTGTTGTCATTGTCATTTGTTGCCATGATATTTTTTATTTCTTCCTTGATCCCACTGGTTACCCAGTCGTTGTTTAATAGCATGCTGTTTAGTCTCCATTGTTTGATTTCTTTGTATTGTTTTTATTGTAGTTGATTTCCAGTTTTATGCCCCTGTGATCTGAGAAGATGCCTGATATGAATTCTATCTTCTTAAATTTGAAGAGACTTTGCCTATGACCTAACTTATAATCTATCTTTGAAAATGACCCATGTGCACTTTAGAAGAATGTATATTCTATGACTTTGGGGTGAAATGATCTGAAGATGTCTATTAATTCCATCTGGTCTAGTGAATTCTTTAGGATTAATGTTTCTTTTCTGAATTTTTGTTTAGAGGATTTGTCCAATGGTGATAGTTGAGAAGTAAAGTCTCCTACTATGATTGTATTGCTGTCAATCTCTCCTTTGATATTCTCCTGGAGTTTTTTGGTGTGGTTTTTTTTTATGTATTTGGGTGCTCCTGTATTGGGTGCGTATATGTTTACAAGAGTTATTTCTTCTTGTTGGATTGTTCCCTTTAGTATTATGAAGTGGCCTTCCTTATCGATTGTTATGTCCTTCACTTTGAGATCTAATTTGTCAGATATAAGTATTGCTACCCCAGCTTTTTTTTCATTCCCATTCACCTAAAAAAACAAATTCCATCCCTTCACCCTCAATCTGTGTGTATCTTTTTTTCTGAGGTCAGTTTCTTGTAGACAGCAGATATATGGGTAGTGTTTTCTTATCCAGTCCATAACCGTATGTCTTTTGATTGGAGCATTTAATCCATTTACATTTAAAGTTATTATTGACAGGTACTTATTTGTTGCTATTTTTATTCTTTACCACTGTGTTCATTCTTAGCTTGCTATTTCTTTTTTTCTCATTAGACCATTGAGCATTGCTTGCATTGCTGGTTTTGTGGTAATAAATTCCCTTAGTCTTTTTTTGTCTGTGAAGCTCTTGGTTTCACCCTCAATTTTGATTGATAGACTTGCTGGGTACATTATTTTGCATTCAGTCCCTTCCTTTGCATGACTTTGTATATTTCATTCCATTCCCTTCTGGCCTGATGATCTTTTGTGGAGAAATCAGTTGCTAGTCTGACGGGGGTTCCTTTGTAGGTAACTTTCTGTCTCTGTCTGGAAGCTTTAAAATTCTTACTTTGTAGTTTGGTGTTTGCCTTGACGTCGGTCTTTTGGGGTTCATTTTGCTTGGGACTCTGTGAGCTTCTTTTCTTTGTGTGGGTTTTTTCTTCCCTATATCAGGGAAGTTTTATGTCATTATTTCTTCAAACAGGTTTTCTATTCCTTTCTCACTTTCCTCTCCTTCTGGCATCCCTGTTATGTGGATGTTGTTTTGTTTTGTGTTGTCCCAATGTTCCCTTAGGCTCTTCTCCTGCTTTTTAATTTTTTTTCCCTAGAAGCTGTTCTACTTCAGTATTTTTTCCTACCTTGTCTTCTAGTTCACTGATGCAGTGCTCTGCTTCTTCTAGTCTACTCTTGATGCTTTCTATTGAGTTCTTTAGAGCAGCGATGTCATTTTTCATTTCTTCTTGGTTCTTTTTCATTTCCTCTTGGTTCTTACTCATATTGTCGAATTTGTCTTCCATTCTTTTCAGCCACCATATGACCATCTCTGAATTCTTTCTCTCACAGTGTGCTTGCCTGCATTTCATTTACTTCCTTTACTGTGGCTGCCATGTTTTGTTTCATATGCGGGCTGTTACTTTGTCTTCCCATGGTCTCTCTTTTCTGGGTGTTTGGATATCTATTTCTCTCTCTCTGCATTGATTTAAAGGCACAAAATACAACACAACCAGGTATAATGCACAAGGCACTGAACAGAAATGTATTCCTGATATTAAGAAGCACTAATAAAGGTTGACTTCCAGAGAGAGACAAATTACGGGATAGGAAAGGAAGAAGAGAGAAAAGTAGAAAATAAAGGAGTGCCAAAATAAAATTGGGAGAAGGTAGAAAAAAATAGTATGAGAGAAAATAAAGAGAATAAGAAGAGAAGGAGAACAAACTATATATATGGGGAGAAAACTGCAATAGAACAGCCTCTAATCTCAACAAATGCCAGCAACAAGTACCTGGAGATTAATACAAACTACAAAGAACAACTAATATCACGTGAAGCAAGGGAAAACAGAAGAAACAAACAAAAAAAAGAATAAGCAAAACAATCTCAGAAAAAGTATACAAAATCGATCTAATCAACATTCAAGCAAACAACAACAGAAGGAATGAGAGAAAAACGATTATTTGAATAGTGAAGACAGAGAAGAGAGATGTGTGTTTGGACATGGAGCAGGGGGTTGGAAACTAGATATTTAAATAAGGTGAAATTTTAAAATGGAGTAAAAAGTAAGCTTGGGAAAATCTAAAGCAGGAAAAGGGTAAGAAAAACAGGACATCAAAAGGGAAAAAGTTAGGAAGAAAGTGATGGAATAAAGGTAGATTTGAGATAGAGTAAAATGATGCTAAAGGAAAGATGAAAATAGAATGTAGAACACTAATCCCAGAGCAAAATTAAGAGAAAATAAAATGACACTCTTTTTTTCAAAAGGTAAAATTGTTGTAGTAATAATACTCATTGATAATAAATATGTAATAATTAAAAAGGTAAAATCAAGTGAGCAAAAAAGGAAAAAATAGTTTCTTAAATAAAAGATAAATAAATTAAAAATTGAAAAAATATTGAAAAAATAAAAAATAACGAAATAGAACGTGCTGTGGTACAGGTCATTCACTTCTTTATTGTTCTGTTTTGCATGCCTATTTCCCAGTCAGGACAACATTGCAGTTCCCTCTGTTTCACTGGTGCTCATTGTTGTAAGCCAATCCTGATTTTTAAGCAGGCAGTGTGTCTTAATCTCTATTCCTTTATTTGTGATTCATTCCCTGGGTGGCAGTATTTCAGAATTGATCTCTGAGACTGTAGGTCCTCTCTAGCCTGTGCTTAGATCCTGCTTTCCCTGTGGCACTCAATACCGGTTTGTGGCAGTGGGCTGTGCTACAGCTGTTTCTCTGATGGTCACTCCCCGCTCTGATCCCCAGGTTCCAGAAAAACAACTTTCCCCTGCTATCTCCTAGGGTGATCCTATGTATTGGGCTTAGCAATCAGAAGCCAGGATATGAAGAGGTAAAGCGCATGTATGTGAACTCTGGAGCTGCGCACAAGTCTGTGCAGTACCCATCCCCCATCTTGTCCAAGCAGTCAGCATAGCTTAAAAACTCGCAGGCTGCACTTCTGCGTCAGGTCAATATTTATTGCTTTCTAGAGATCCGCTCTGTTAGCAGCTCTCAGGACCACCTTCTACATTAATGGATCAAGCCAGCCCCAACAGCCACAGATTTCTCTAGGTGCAGACTTCCCCCAGTCCTCCAACTCCTGCAGTGCGCACATTTCTCTGTCCTGCATGACCAGAGACCTCACCTTATCTCAGGCGAAATCCAACCTTTCCATGTGGAGTGTAGAGCTCCTCTGAATCCGGGTGTTTGCGCCAATTGGGGACCAGTGTTCTGGGGTTTGCACCTGTTTGGTGGGTGCCATAGTTGTAGATTTTCAGGCTTCTGATAACATCCTCTTTCCCCTTCCAAGATGGCGTGGTCTCTGCATCCGAGCTGGCAGCTCTGGGAGAAAACCCAGCAGCAGAGGGGGCTGCATGGTCAGGGGAGCCCCGTCCAGTAGTCCTCCACCTTTTCCTGAAGGACAACTATCCCTTAACTCACCAACAAACACTCCCAGTGTGACCCTCAGCTGTTCTCTCTGCACAGGGACAAGGCTTGGTACAAGTCGGTCTATTCCACCGCCATTTTTTTCCCTCCAAGCTATATTTTTAATAGTTAGAAAATAAAAGCTATATGATAACCCACATATAGAATATTATTCTGTTCTCAAATTGTTTTCAAAGACTCTGTAGTAACATTCAAAATATTCTAATTAAAATGTAAAATGAAAAAAACAATGAAAAATTGGATACAATATTATCCCAATTTTGGCTAAAATATCTATGAATATATATTAAAAAGCTTAAAGGAGACTCACTAAATTATTACTCGCAATTATCTCTAGGTGGTAGGGTTTTCAGTCATTTTTACTTGATACTTTATACTTCTTTATTTCTAAAAAATATTTTACTAAGCTTACCTGCTTTTATTAAAACAAACAGAGTATATTATAAATAAAAGTCTCCAGTTTAAACCTTTTGACTATGTATGTTAGGGTTGTTTTTTTTTTTAATCAAAGAGGGATAAAGATTCATGTTCCAGATTGTTCAATTAATTGCTGTTTATATTAGTAAAAAAAATGGAAATGTCTGAATGACCAACATATTGGAGAACAATTAATTTATGGTGCATTCATATGCAGCTAATACAGGTTTTCTAAGAGTGGAATACAGAAAACACTCATATAATAAAAGCATAATATGCAAATTGACCAAACGGTCAAACAGTGGAAGGACCATCTAAACAACCATCCAGATGACCATCCGGGACCAAGATGACACGCACTGGTGCCAGGCCAGCTAAGGCAGGTGCTATGTAATTGGTTGTGAGCCCAGCCATCACCCCATGATCACCCCACAGAGGGAGGCCCAGACCACTGATTCAATCAGGGGGGTCCTGATTGCCCCATAGAGGGAGGTCCAGGCCACTGACCTGCATGGCTGCAGTAGATGGGCGGGGCCTCCATCTGTGAGGGAAATCCAGGTCCCAGGTGCCAGCAGTCAGGGAGAAGGCTGGGTCCCGGTTCCCGGAGGGAAGCCTGGGCCGGCAGCCAAGGGAAAGAAGGCCTACTCTTGCATGAATTTCATGCATCGGGCCTCTAGTGGTATAATAAAAGGAAGATTGAATATTATCAAAATGTTAGCAGATCATAGATGGTTTTAATTTTCCTACTTTCTGGCTTTTTTCTGAATTGTCTACACCAGTAGTCAGCAAACTGTGGCTCTCAAGCCATATGTGGCTCATAAGCTACAGTTTTCCGCCCATTGGTCTACATGTATTACTTTATAATTTGAAAAACATGTATTACTTTATAATTTGAGAAAAAGGTAGAGTATAGGGAGAAGAAAATGGATAAGGAGGGGAAAAAAGGTATCTGGAATCAGTGCTAGAGGAAATATGTTAAGGAGTTAATGAAATGTAAATTATTATTAAAGCAAAGGCTGAATTTGATGTGATTAGGCAAGCCTGTTTAGTTTTATGTCTTCCAGCAGTGTTCCCTGGGCTAGCAGCAAAATTAAGGGAAGTAGCTATAGTCATCTAGGACAGTGGTCAGCAAACTGTGGCTCGCGAGCCATATGTGGCTCTTTGGCCCCTTGAGTGTGGCTCTTCCACAAAATACCATGGCCTGAGCAAGTCTATTTTGAAGAAGTGACATTAGAAGAAGTTTAAGTTTAAAAAATTTGGCTCTCAAAAGAAATTTCAATCCTTGTACTGTTGATATTTGGCTCTGTTGACTAATGAGTTTGCCGACCACTGATCTAAGATTAGTACTATTTGGCAAAAGGTCAGGCATTTGTGTTGCTGGTTTATCTCCACAGTGGATGTGAAGATTATTTTTATTAACTGTAAAGTTCTAGACAAATAATATTGGTAGTTTTTAATCTATCCCCATGCCCACTGTCCTAGTTAAAGCCCTCATTATTCTTACTTAAACTTACTGACTGCTCTTCTTGCCTCTGTTCTCTTTCTTCAAATGATCTTTTACCCAATAGCATTCTCCTTCTAAAGCACCAGTCATAGCATGCTAATTTTTATTTCCAAAACCTTGTGTTTTTTCTTCACTGTATTAGCATGTCTGAACTTTCAGGTAGCTCAGTTGGTTAGAGTATGTATTGTTCTGATATGCCAAGGTTGTAGGTTCAATCCCCAGTCAGAGCAAATGCAGGAATCAACCAATGAATCTATGAATAGGTAAAATAACAAACAGATCTCTCTCTCTCTCTCTCTCTCTCTCTCTCTCTCTCTCTCTCTCTCTCGTTTCTCTCTCTCTCTCCCTCCCTTCCTCTTTCCCTCTCTCCCTTTCCCCCTTTCCCTTCCTCCCTCTCTCCCTCTCTCCTTTCTTCCCTCCCTCCCTCCCTCTCCCCCCTCTCAAATTAATTTTTAAAAATTAAAAAAAGAATGCCAAACCAAAGCACAAATTTAAGGCTGTTTATGATCTGGTCTCAAAGTAACTTTCTGCCCTAATCCCCTACTATATCTCCATGTTTTTCTCCGTCCTCATCATCCTACCTATCCTTTCCTAAATATTCAAGGCTTAGCTAACACTCCATATTTAAAAGAGACTGCTAATTCAGCAGCTCAGTAGTATCATCAGGGTCACAGGGTCCTACCATCTTCCTGTTTTGCTATTCTTTATCTGTTGTCTCATGTTGGTTTCCCTCATAGTCCTCCCAATGGTTACTACACTCTCGGGTGTCCTATGCAAATAACAATAAAGTGGTACCTCGAGATACGAGTGCCCTAATATACGAGATTTTGAGATATGAGCTGTCAAGCAAGCGATTTTTTGCTTTGAAATACGAGCAACATTTGAGATATGAGTAATGGCGTGGATTGGCAGGCTGCACACGACCCACCAGTTTACCACGCCTTGAGCATCTCATAGTTTCCCACGCTTCAGTCAGTGTGCTTGTTTACCTTGTTGTCAAAGCATCTTTTGTGCATTTACATACTTTATCACATTTCTTTTTATAACCATGGGTCCGAAGAAAGCGAGTGGAAAGGTCAGTGCTCAGAAGAGGATGATGTCTATTGAATTAAAGCGTGAAATCATAGAAAAATATGAGCAAGGTGTGCGAGTGGCTGACTTGGCGAGGCAATACGGGCGTAGTACTTCAACGATATGCACTGTGCTTAAACAGAAGGAGTCGATAAAAGGTATAACGCCAGCTAAGGGCGTTACAATAATTTCTAAGCTCCGTAGCTCTCTCCATGAAAAGATGGAGAATCTACTGATGGTGTGGGTGATGGAGAAGAAGCTTAAAGGAGATACATTAACACAGGGCATCATATGCGAGAAGGCGCGAGCGATTTATGGTGATTTGCTGGAGCAGACCCCACGCACTTCCATGCACGAAGCATCGAAAGACTCATTTAAAGCCAGTAGAGGCTGGTTTGATAACTTCAGGAAAAGGTCCAGCATTCACTCCATCGTCAGGCATGGTGAGGCAGCAAGTTCGGATGTGAAGGCAGCTGAGGATTACCTCAAAACTTTTTCCGAACTGATAGAAGCCAAAGGATATATCCCCCAGCAAGTCTTCAACTGTGACCAGACAGGGCTCTTCTGGAAGAAGATGCCCAATAGGACTTATATAATGGCCGAGGAGAAGGCGATGCCAGGCCACAACCCATGAAGGATAGGCTAACTCTCCAACTGTGCGCCAATGTGAGTGGCGACTGCAAGATCAAGCCTCTGCTCGTATACCATTCGGAAAACCCCAGTGTCTTTAAGTCACATAAGATTTTAAAAGATAAACTGCAAGTTATGTGGAGGGCAAACCCAAAGGCATGGGTCACCAGGCAGTTCTTTGTGGAGTGGGTAAACCTGGTTTTCGGCCCTTCTGTTAAGAAATATCTACAGGAAAACAACCTAACCATGCATGCCCTCCTCGTCCTCCACAATGTTCCTGCTCACCCACCGAACCTTGAAGATGAACTCCTCGAAGAGTTCAAGTTTATAAAGGTTGTCTACCTACCTCCCAACACCACTCCTATCCTGCAGCCCATGGATCAGGAGGTGATTTCTAATTTTAAAAAGCTGTACATCAAGCACCTGTTCCGGCGCTGCTTTGAGGTGACGGAGAACACAAACCTCACCCTTCGAGAGTTCTGGAAGAACCATTTTAACATCGTGATATGCCTCAGAATTATTGATCAGGCCTGGCTAGGTGTTACAACGAGGACTTTGACCTGTGCATGGAAGAAGCTGTGGCCTGAGGCCGTAGCCCAAAGGACCTTCGAAGGATTCGAACCCGAGGTGCCAGTGGAGGAGGAGATAGTGTCTCTGGGAAAATCCATGGGCCTGGAGGTGGATGAGAGAGACGTGAATGAGCTCCTCGAGGAGCACTCTCTGGAACTCACCAAGGAGGAGTTACAAGAGTTGCAGTCTCAGCAACATGCGGAGGTTCTCCAAGAAATTGGTTTCAAGGAGGAGCCAGAGGTGGAGGAGATCTCTACAAGTGAGATAAAGGAGATCTTAGGAATATGGGAGAGGGTGTCACACTTTGTGGAAAAGTAACACCCCAAAAAAGTTGCTACTAGTCATGCATCGGAGCTGTTCAGTGAAACTTGCCTCACCCATTTCAGAAACATTCTGAAAGGGAGGAAGAGGCAAACCTTGTTGGACACGTGTTTTTTTTTTTTAAATCGGCCAAAAATGCAAAGACCAGTAGCAATTAAGTTCAGTGAAGATTAGTTAAGTTACATTCAGTTTAGGGATAAAGTGTAGCATTAAGAGTTTAACGAGTAGGTAAATACACTTTATAAAACCAATTTATTCCTTTACATTCTCTTTTATTATGTTTTTATGCAATATTTGTCATTTATAAATACATTTTTCTTATTCAAAAACACGTAACAAGAACAACTGGGGTGGCATTTTGGGGGCTGGAACGGATTAACGGCATTTCATTTGATTTCAATGGGGAAATTTGCTTTGAGATATGAGCAACTCGATATATGAGCAAGGTTATGGAAGGAATTAAACTCGTATCTCGAGGTACCACTGTATTTTTGTTCATGCTAACATCCTCTAAAACAGCAGTCGTCAACCTTTCGGACCTCATAGACCACCAGTGGCCTGCGGACCACCAGTTGGCAACCACTGCTCCAAAGGTTTCTTTAAACCAGTGGTTGCCAACCTTTTGGACCTCAGGGATCACCAGTGGTCCACAGACCACCAGTTGGCGACCGCTACTTTAAAATGTTTAAGGAACAATCTCTGAACTTGATGATAAATCACTTATATTTCTGCTATGGGTTTTGCTGTTTGCAGGTGGCCGTGTTACCTTTAATATGTTATTTTAACTTCTTTGAGCCTTGATTTTTATCTCAATCTCTCTATCTTCATAATGTTAATACCCAACTCTTAGAGTGGTTAAGATTCATTCAGATAATGAATACAAAAGCATGTTGTAAACTAAATTCATTGCACAAAAGAATGGCATCATTATTCACCTACCTCTGTCAAGATGCTTTTGACTTCAAATAATAGAAATCCAACTGAAAATGGCTTAAACAGTGAGAAAGCTAGTCTGGAGGTAAGGCAGTACCAGGGGTGGCTAAGTGAGCAGCTCAATAGTATCATCAGGGTCACAGAGTCCTACCATCTTCCTGTTTTGCTATTTTTTATTGATTCTCTCAGGTTGGTTTCCCTCATAGTCCTCCCAATGGTTACTACACTCTCAGGTGTCCTATGCAAATATCAATGTTTAGAGGTAGGGAAAAGGAAGGTGTCTTTTTTTTAAAATTAAATCTTTATTATTCAGATTATTACATTTGTTTCTCTTTTTTCCCCTCCATAGCACCCCTCCACCCAGCTCCCACCCTTTCCTCTGCTATTAGCTCCCTCCCATTGATCTCATCCATAGGTGTATGATTTTTGTCTAGTGTCTCCCTGTACACCCCTCACCCCTTTCCCCCTGAGAATTATCACTCCACTCCCTTTCTGTGCTCCTGATTCTATTATATTCACCAGTTTATTCTGTTGATCAAATTTTTAATTCACTTAATTTTTAGATTCACTTGTTGATAGATATGTATTTGTTGTTCATAATTTTTTGGCTTTTACCTTTTTCTTCTTCCTCTTCTGAAAGAGTACCTTTCAGCATTTTATATAATACTGGTTTGGAGTTGATGAACTCCTTTAGCTTTTTCTTACCTGTGAAGCTCTTTATCTGCCCTTCAATTCTGAATGTTAGCTTTGCTGGATAGATTATTCTTGGCTGTAGGTTCTTGCTATTCATCACATTGAATATTTCTTGCCACTCCCGTCTGGCCTGCATCGTTTCTGTTGAGAAATCAGCTGAAAGTCGTATGGGTGCTCCTTTGTAGGTAAGGAACTATTTTTCTCTTGCTGCTTTTAATATTTTCTCTTTGTCTTTTGCTCTTGGTATTTTAATTATGATGTGTCTTGGTGTGGTCCTCTTTGGATTCCTTTTATATGGGGTTCTGTGTGCTTCCTGGACTTTTTCAGTCATTATTTCTTGAAATAGGTTTTCAGTATCTTGCTCTCTCTCTTCTTCTGCACCCCCACAATTCTGATGTTGGTACACTTGAAGCTGTCCCAGAGTCTCCTTACATTATTTTCACATTTTTGGATTCTTTTCTCTTCTTGCTTTTCCAGTTGAATGTTTTCTACTTCTTTATATTTCAAATTTTTGACTTGATTCTTGCCTTTCTCTAGTCTGCTGTTAGGACTCTGTATAATATTTTTTTTTTTATTTCACTCAGTGTATGTTTCATTTCTAGTTGGTCCTTTTCCATCTCCTCTAGGCTCTCGCTAAATTTATCCATCTTTTCTAGCATACTCTTGAAAAACCTTATAAGCGTGGTTTTGAACTCTATATCCAGTCGTGTTTTTTTTTTCCTCCATTTCTTTTGTTTGTGATCCCTTCCCTTGTCTCAGCATTTCACTATGCCGGGGAAACTTCCGTGTTGAATTCAGCCTTATGATACAAGACTTGCAAAACCGAAGAAGCCTCTGTTGAGCTTGGGATAGGTGGAGTCTCAGGGCTTAAGGGACTGCCTTGCCTTCCAGTCGGCCCTGCCCTCCACAGCCCCTGAGTCTCATGTAACTGGGTAATCGCTGGAGCGGTCGTTGTGCGCACGCGCCCGCAGTGCCTCTAGACCACTGCCTTTCCGGCTCCCCTGCGCACCAGGACCACTGGAGTATAGGTCCCTAGGGTTTCGCCCGAAACAGGGGCTTAGTGGAGTCAGAAGTGGCGCAGTTGGGAAGGTCTGTCTCCTGCCCACTCTCAAAGGCCAGGGGCACAATCAGCAATCTGTCCTCCGCACAGTGCCGTGCGCGACCAGCCTCTGATCTTTTGCGACTCCCCTAAATTTCCGTGCACCTCTCCCTTTTCACAGTCCAAACTCACCCCTTATGAGTTTCTGCTGGATCTGGGGTTTAGTGTCGTGAGATAAGGGATTCAATGCCGTTGGGAGTCTCCGTTTCCCTCCTTCCAGAGAAAGCCAGCCAGGTACTCCGGCAGCCGCTCTCTCAGCGCTCGCGTCTCTGTACCTCAGCTTTTTGCAGCTCCTCTGGGTTTCTGTGAGCCCCTCTCTTTCCTTCTAGCTGTAGAACTTACACTCAGCCAGCTTTCCTGTGCTTCTGGATGATGTCCGTTCTGTCTTTTCATTGTAGTTTTGAAATTGTTGTGCGAGGCAGCAGTGTAGGTGTTTACCTATGCCGCCATCTTGGATTCTCCCATTCAGGAAGGTGTCTTTTAATATGTCCTTTTTAAGACTGAGGAAATAATTTTAGAGCCTCCTCCTACCTCCTTCCCACAACAAACTTTCCCTTATGTCTAAGGATAAAAATTGTAGCATCTGCCCATTCCTAAAGCACTCATCACTGGGAAGGGATGAGTTTGTCTTGATTACCTTAAAATGATCATGATCACCCTTTGCTTCTGGCTTCTATCTCCCATGAAGTAACAGCTGCTTAGAAAAGGACAAAGTACAGACTCTGTTAGGGAGGGAAAATATTATGATAGCATGACGTCCTTAAGTTAATAATCCTGGTTTGTTGTTAGGTCAAGGAGGTAAAGAGGTGATAAGTAACAGGCTCAACATAAATGGTGGTTTACTTTTGGTGGATCAAGATTTCAATCAAGCATCATACAAAATGATGAGAGACTAGATCGAGTGGGAAGCTTTTCTTTTGCTAGTTTTAACATTTGTCTTTATCTACATAGGTATGCAGTGGAACTGATGAAGACCCTGATGATAAAAATGCACCATTTCGACAACGGCCATTTTGCAAATATAAAGGACATACTGCTGATCTTCTTGATCTTTCATGGTCTAAAGTAGGAAATACTTATTTGGATTGTATATTAATTCTGTATAACTATGACTATAAGATAAAAACATTGCTCTATTTCTGTGATTGTCACACTGTCAAGTATTTAAATATTCATATATATTGTGTGGGCTCTATGTACAAATTAATTGAAGTTAAAAAAAGATGTCACGTTAGGCTCATAAGAAAGTGTTTCTATTACTTGACACTTCTATTTGGATCTGTTTATATACTGTATCTTTTTCCTCTTATAATTTTGCAAAGTATCCTCAGCAAAATGGATATCACTTCAACTATAAAGGTGAAGTTTGATCTATCTAATCAAGCCTCCTTTGGGGCTATTCTACCACATTTGTGAAATTATTAATTTATTTTTAACAATTATATTCTATGAATCAATGATAAATCTTAATTATGTGATTTTTCCCCTTAGAACAAAATTATTCCAGAAGTAGAGCTTCTGTTTTGCCATTTACCAATATTTTTGCAGTTTTGTGAACATTTAAAGAGAGATTTTAAATTTAAGTTCTTTGAAGCAAGAAACAGTCTTTGAATTTTGAATGATACCTTTGATTTTATCTGTATTGAAATTTGTCAGTAATCAGAATTGAAAATATATTAATAATTCAGGAGGGTGTAATATTTAAAAGCCTTAAATTAAGAAAAGTCAACTGATTTAACAAAATGCTATGAGGGATAAAAGGGATGCCCATATATTTTAAATATGTCAAGAGAACCTCATGTCCCACAAAGATACTGCTTATATATTGGCTAGTAGGGCTTTCTCTGAGCTCCAGCTTCGAAGCACACCATTTATGAATTGCTGCCCTGTCACACTTGTTAGATGTCTGGATGCTTTTCATAACCCATCAGTTGTAATGTCTTTCTCTAACCTCCTGGAACAAGCTTGGGCCTCACCTTGTCGTCTGGTTTTAAACTAGGCCCTAATTGTGTCTTTATACCCCTTCCCTACCCTGTGTGAAATCTGGCCGAATTGTCAGAAGATGGAAATCTAAAATGTCCTTAATCTGATAATCATATTCATCTGGAGCAAAAAATACAAAATCACATAATCAGGAACCTTGCATTCATTTTACTTCGTTAAAGCAAACAAATATTTTTTTCTGAAATGTCACACTAACTAGAGGATATTAGTTCTGCACTGACCACTGTATCAGTCAGGGTTCTCCAGAGTAATACAACCAAGAGCATGTGCATACCTAAGGAGGTTTATTTTAAGGAATTGTCTCACACAATTTGTGGGGGAAGGTGAGTAAACTTTCTTTTTTACTTAACTAGATTCTAAGCACCTCAAGAATAAGAACCAGATCTTATTTTACTATTGTTTTTCTTCTGTATATAGCATAATTGGTGTTTACAGTGGGTTTTCTTTTTATTGAAAACTTATTTTGAACCAGGTAACAAGAATTACCTTATTAGTTCTTATAATGATAACTCTGTGAGGTAGACAATAGTTCATTTTGTAGATTAGAAGACTTGGCTTCTGGCCTATCCAAGATCACAAATTAGTTGTGGTTAAAACTTAGATTTGAATCTAATTTCTTTTATTCCCAAGATTATACTTAGTTTAATAAAATTATTGAACTTATTAAGTATTTGTTGAACAGAAATCTCTTGGCATATTAGAGCTAATCTTAACATGTTTTTAGCATCTCACTTCTAGGGTTATCTACATATTTTCATACACCTCAAGCAATGGACTATTGCAAGCATTGAATAAAGTTAGTTTTAGTGAACAACAGACCATAGTTTTTTGTTGTTGTTTTGGTTTTGCTTTTGCTTTTATTGTATTGTTGTTGTTGATCCTCACCCGGGGATATTTTTTCCATTGACTTTTAGAGTAGAAGGGAGGAGAGAGACAGAGAAACATCGATATGAGAGAGAGACTATTGGGTTGCCTCCTGCACATGCCCCAAACAGAGCCAGGGATAAAGCTTGCAATCTAGGTATGTGCCCTTGAACAGAATCGAACCAAGACCCTTCTATCCTTGGGCTGACACTCTAACCACTGAGCAACCAGTTAAGGCATATAAGTTCAGTTTTTATATAGTTGTTATTAATAGGAAATATAATGTAAATTGCACATACTCTTCAAAACTTTCCTGGAACTAAGTAGATCTTGAAATTAAAAACAATTGTTATTATATTTTTAAAGACTTTTTTAAGTTGATTTTTGAGAGAGAGAATGGGGGTGGGGGGGAGGAAGGATAGAAACAGATGTAAAAGCGAAACATCAATCCATTGCCTCCTGCATGCCCCCTCAACCAGGGATTGAGCCAACAACCCAGGCATGTGCTGTGACTAGGAATGATACCAGCAACCTATTAGTGCACAGACAATGCCCAGCCAACTGAACCACACCAGCTGGGGCTATTATTAGTTTTTTAAAGTTATTATAAATCTTTCAAAATTCTAGTTTTTTTTCTATTGTTTTTTTTTCTGTTGTTTTTTTATGTTTTAAAGGGTGTTTTTTTTTCATTATACACCATCAGTATGAAAGTAGGAAACTGCATAGAATTGTATCTTATAAACTAGCGCAAAGAGCACATATGTATCAGTACATTTACATATCCAAATCAATATTTATGCTTAGTCTTTCTACATTTAAAGATGTAAGATTATTTCATTGCTTTAAATAAGTGACAAAGCATCTGGTTGTTTTCCATAACATGTGTTCTACTCTACAAAATAGTGTAGTGGTTAGAGCCAGACTACCCACTCTGCCACTGACAAGTTGTGTATACAAATTATTTAACCTCTTTGCCTCAGTATTCTCCTTTGTAAAAGAGGATAATCATATAACTACTTTGTAGGGTTGCATTATAGTGCTCAGAACAATGGTCAGCACATTGTAAGTACTCAACTGTCATCATTACTTCAATTTGTTTAGCACTTTTATGCATACTAAAGAATATTAGGATCTCAGTGCAGTTTTCACATTCAGTGTAACTTGTTCTCCTCTTAAATAGATTGTGATTAGAAATTAAAGAGCTCTGGTAGCTGGAAGTCTTTGACAGACAGATGTTTGGTTCCTGGATGATGGGCCTTCACAATGCCTATTTCAATTATGTTAACCTCTTCTAGCTTTAAAAATTCTGTGATCTATTCTAAAAGATTTGACAGTTTCTATTTTCTAATTTTCTTGCCTACAGTGTGACTGGTACATAATAACTTTTCATTTCCATGCTGTATTATAGGGTAATATTTTTAAGGCATTTTAAATGATAGGAAATCCATGTGAGTTAAAATTCATTTGTGTTGTCAGTGTGAAAGTAACTGAACTGAAGTGACAATTAAATGAGTAAATGCCTTATAGTCATGGGTAGGTTCCAATATAATTCCAGAATAGGTAATTTGAAAAAGTCTTAGACTCTAAGAAATATGATATTTAACTATTTCAAAAAAATGGGATCTTCCAAATGAATTAGATAATCTTTTGTTATTTCTGATGCTGTGTATAACAATATTAACAATAAAACTATTGTGGCACATAAAAACTAAAAGTTCATTTTTATTGTATATGTAATTTTTCTCATATGACGATAAAATAATCAATGGCAATTTTTCCATAGAACTACTTTCTGCTCTCTTCTTCGATGGATAAAACAGTCAGGTTATGGCATATTTCCAGAAGAGAATGCCTTTGCTGTTTTCAGCACATAGATTTTGTTACTGCCATAGCATTTCATCCAAGAGTAAGTAATTTTTTATACATTTTTTCTTATACTATAAGGAAGGTGAGGGAAGTCACATGCTGATTCTACTTCAATAGCTAGCTGAATTAAATGGAGGACTTAAACTGACCCTAGTTGATGTATGATTACTTTCCCTATACTTTATTGATGTATGGTTCAATTTCCAATCACATCCTTATCTCTATACTAGAGGCCTAGTGCACACATTCATACACCAATGGGGTCCCTCGGCCTGGCCTGCGGGATTGGGCCCAAACCGGCTCTCCGACACCCCCCAAGGAGTCCCAGATTGCAAGATGGCACAGGTGAAGCCGAGGGACCCCACCAGGGCACAATCGGGGCCAGGAAGGGATGTAGGAGGTTGACCATCCATGAAGGGACGGACCATGGGAGGGCTCCAGGGCACTCCAGCCCATCTCAATCAGTCCCGATTGGGCTGGACCCCAGCAGCAAATTAACCTACCAGTTGGAGTGTCTACCCCCTAGTGATCAGTGCACTTCATAGCAACTAGTCAACTAGTTGGCTGTCTGCCCCCTGATGGTCAGTGTACATCATAGTGACTGATTGACCAGCTGACTGTCTTCACCCCTGGTGGTCAGTGCACATCATAGCAAGTGGTTGAGCAGCCTTAGCATATCATTAGCATATTACACTTTGATCGGTTGAATGGGCAACCAGACACTTAGCATATTAGGCTTTTATTATATAGGATGTTAAGCACCCATTGTTTTTTTGTGTGTGTGGTTTTTTTTTGTAATTTTTTTATTGTGTAACATATATACATATCTTCCCATTCCCCCCCTCCCAGGCATACCCCAACCCCTCCAGTATCTTATGTTCCTTGGTTATGCTTATATGCATGCATACAAGTCCTTTAGTTGATCTCTTATCTACCCCACCGCTCCTTAATCTTCCTGCTGTAATTTGACAGTCTGTTTGATGCTTTACTGCCTTTGTATCTATCCTTTTGTTGATCAGTTTATAATGTTCTTTATTATCCACAAATGAGTGAGATCATGTGGTGTTTGTCCTTCATTGACTGGCTTATTTCACTTAGCATAAGGCTCTCCAATTCCATCTAGGTTGCTGGAAATGATAAGAATTCCTTCTTTTTCATGGCAGCATAGAATTCCATTGTGTAGATGTACCATAGTTTTCTGATCCACTAATCTGCTGACAGGCACCTAGGCTGTTTCCAAATTGTAGCTATTGTAAATTCTGTTGCTATGAACATAGGGGTGCATAAATCCTTTCTGATTGGTGTTTCTAATTTCTTAGGATATATTTCTAAGAGTGGGATTGTTGGGTCAAATGGGAGTTCCATTTTTAGTTTTTTGAGGAAACTCCATACTGTTCTCCACAGTGGCTGCACCAGTCTGCTTTCCCACCAACAGTGCACAAGGGTTCCTTTTTCTCCACATCCTCGCCAACACTTGTCGTTTGTTGATTTGTTGATGATTGCCATTCAGACAGGTGTAAGATGGTATCGCATTGTTGTTTTGATTTGCATCTCTCGGATAATTAGTGACTTTGAACATGTTTTCATGTGTCTCTTGGCCTTACTTCTGTCGTCTTTCGAAAAGGTTTATTTAGGTCCGTTGCCCATTTTTTTTATTGGATTATATATCTTTGTTTTATTAAGTCGTATAAGTTGGCTGTAGATGCTGGAGATTAAACCTTTATCAGTGCTAACATTTGCAAATATGTTCTCCCATACAGAGGTCTTTCTTGTTTTGTTGATGGTTTCTTTTGCTGTGCAAAAGCTTTTTATTTTGATGTAGTCCCATTTGTTTATTTTTTCTTTACTTTCCATTGCCCTTGGAGCAGTATCAGTGAAGAAGTTCTTTCGGCATATGTCTGAGATTGCGCTGCCTGTGGATTCCTCTAGTATTTTTATGGTTTCTCGTCTAATGTTTAAGTCCTGTATCCATTTTGAGTTTATTTTTGTATTTGGTGTAAGTTGGTGGTCCAGTTTAATTTTTTTGCATGTATCTGTCCAATTTTCCCAGCACCATTTATTGAGGAGGCTGTCTTGGCTCCATTGTATGTTCATGCCTCCTTTGATAAATATTAATTGATCATAGTGGTTTGGGTGGATATCTGGATTATCTATTCTATTCCATTGGTCAATATGTCTGTTCTTGTGCCAGTACCAGGCTGTTTAGAAAAGAGTTGCTTTGTAATATAGCTGGAAATCTGGTATTAAGATTCCAACTACTTTATTCTTCTTTCTCAGAATTGCTGTGGCTCTTTGCTGTCTTTTTTTGTTTCAGATGAATCTTTGAAGAGTTCTTTCTAGGTCTGTGAAATATGTCGTTGGTTTTTAATGGGTAGTGCATTGAATCTGTAGATTGCTTTGGGTAGTATGGACATTTTAATGATGTTGATTCTTCTAATCCATGAGCATGGTATGCTCTTCCATCTGTTTACATCTTCCTCTATCTCTTTTTTCAGTGTCCTATAGTTTTCTGCATATAGGTCTTTTACCTCCTCAGTTAGGTTTATTCCTATGTATCTTAATTTTTTTGGTGCAGTGGTAAATGGGATTGCTTTTTTAATCTCTCTTTCTATAATTTCAGTATTAGTGTACAGAAATTCCACACATTTCTTGGCATTAATATTGTATCCTGCTACATTGCCCAATCATATCAAATGCTTGATATGATTTCATTTCATTTCATTTACTAAGCCTATTAGTTTTTGGATGGAGTCCTTTGGCTTGTTTATGTACAGTATCATGTCATCTGCAAATAAGGACAGCTTTACTTCTTCTTTTCCAATTTGGATGCCTTTTATTTCTTCTTCTTGTCTAATTGCAATGGCTAATACTTCCAGAATTATGTTGAACAGGAGAGATGAGAGTGGGAATCCCTGTCTTGTTCCTGTTCTTAGGGGAAATAGTTTTAGTTTTTGCCCATTGAGAATGATGTTAGCTGTGGGTTTGTCACATATGGCTTTTATGATGTTGACGTATGATCCTTCTATTCTCTCCTTGCTGATAGATTTATCAAGAAAGGGGGTTGGATTTTGTCAAATGCTTTTTCTGCATCAAATGATATGACTATGTGATTTTTTATCTCTCAATTTGTTTATGTGATGTATCACATTTATTGATTTGCAGATATTGTACCATCCTTGCATTCCTGGGATGCATCCTACTTGGTCATGGTGTATGATCTTTCTGATGTACTGCTGTATCTGATTTACTAGAATTTTGTTGAAGATTTTGACATCTATGTTCATGAGAGATACTGGCCTATAATTCTCTTTTCTTGTGTTTTCTTTAACTGGTTTTGGTATTCGGGTGATGCTGGCTTCATAGATGGTGTTTGGAAGTGTTCCTTCTTGAATATTTTTGAATAGTCTGAGGATAGGTTTTAATTCTTCCTTGAATGTTTGGTAAAACTCTCCGGTGTAGTCATCGGGTCCCGAGCTTTTGTTTACTGGAAGCTTTTTGATGACTGCTTCAATTTCTTCCATAGTTATTGGACTATTGGGCTGTTTAGATTCTTCCTGATTGAGTTTTGGAAGGTTATATTTTTCTAGGAGTATGTCCTTTTCTTGCAAGTTGTCCAATTTGTTGGAATAGAGTTGTTCATAGTATTTTTTAACAATCCTTTGTATTTCGGTGGGGTCTATTGTTATTTCTCCGCTTTCATTTCTGATTTTGTTTATTTGGGTCTTCTCTCCTTGCTTCTTGGTGAGTCTGGCTAGAGATCCATCAATCTTGTTTATCCTTTCAAAGAGCCAGATCTTGGTTTGTTCCTCTTTTGAATTGTTTCTTTGGTCTCCATGTTGTTTATTTACATTCTGATCTTTACTATTTCCTTCCTTCTGCATACATTGGGCTTTTCTTGATGCTCTCTTTCTACCTCTTTGAGTTGTGGGGTTAGGAAATTTATTACCATTATTTCCGGTTTCTTGCAGTAGGCTTTTAGAGCTATGAACTTCCCTCTCAAGACTGCTTTCCCTGCATCCCATAAATTTTGTATTGTTGTGTTGTCATTGTCATTTGTTGCCATGATGTTTTTTTATTTCTTCCTTGACCTCTCTGGTTACCCAGTCATTGTTTAATATGCTGTTTAGTCTCCATATATTTAATTTTTTTGTTTTGTTTTTATGGTAGTTGATTTCCAGTTTTATGCCACTGTGATCTGAGAAAATGCTTGATATGATTTCTATCTTCTTGAATTTGAAGAGACTTTTCTTATGACCCAACATATAGTCTATCTTCTAAATGACCCATGTGCACTGGAGAAGAATGTATATTCTGTGGCTTTGGGGTGAAATATTCTGAAGATTAATTCCATCTGGTCTAGTGAGTCATTTAGGATTGATGTTACTTTCCTGATTTGTTGTTTAGAGGATTTGTCCAGTGGTTACAGTGGGGTATTAAAGTCTCCTACTACGATTGTATTGCTCTCAATCTCTCACTTAATATCCTCCAGAAGTTTTTTTTTATGTATTTCGGTGCTCCTATATTGGGTGTGTATATGTTTATCAGAGTTATTTGTTCTTGTTGAATTGTTCCCTTTAGTATTATGAAGTGTCCTTCTTTATCTCTTGTTATGTCCTCCACTTTGAGATCTAATTTGTGAGATATAATTATTGCAACCCCAACTTTTTTTTCCCATTACCATTTGCCTGAAATTCCATCTTCCATCCCTTTACCCTCAATCTGTGTGCATCTCTTTTTCTGAGGTAGGTTTCTTGTAGGCAGCAGATATATGTATCCTGTTTTCTTACCCAATCGGTTACCCTATGTCTTTTGATTGGAGCCTTTAATCAGTTTACATTTAAAGTTATTATTGATAGGTACTTATCTGTCGGCATATTTAGTCTTTACCCCCAAGTTCCTTCTTTGCTTCCTCTTTCTTTTTTTTTTTTTACAGCAGACCCTTTAACATTTCTTGCATTGCTGGTTTGGTGGTAATATATTCCCTTACTTCTTTTTTTGTCTGTGAAACTCCTGATTTTACCTTCAACTTTGATTGAAAGCCTTCCTGGGTATAGTATTCTTGGATTCAGACCCTTCCTTTGCATGACCTTGTATATTTATTTCCATTCCCTTCTGGCCTGATGAGTTTCTGTTGAGAAATCAGTAGCTAGTCTTATGGGGGTTCTTTTGTATACCTACAAAGTATGTTTCTCTCTGGCCACTTTTAAGATTTTTACTTTGTCGTTGGTGTTTGCCAATTTAATAATAATGTGCCTTGGTGTTGGTTTTGGGGGGTTTATTTTGCTTGGGACTTTGTGAGCTTCTTGGATTTGTGTGGGTTTTTTATTTCCTATATTGAGGAAGTTTTCTGTCATTATTTCTTCAAACAAGTTTTCTAATCCTTGCTCAGTTTCCACTCTTTCTGGAACCCCAATTATGCGGATGTTGTTTTGTTTTGTGTTATCCCAAAGTTCCTTTAGGCTTTCCTCTTGCTTTTTAATTTTTTTTTTCTAGAAGCTGCTGTACTTGGGTATTTTTTCCTACCGTGTCTTCTAGTTCAATGATGCCTTCCTATGCTTCTTCTAGTCTACTTTTGATGCTTTCTATTGAGTTCTTTATAGCAGTGATGTCATTTTTCATTTCTTCTTGATTATTCTTCATTTCTTCTTGCTTCTTCTTCATTTCCTCTTGGCTCTTCTTTATTTCCTCTTGGCTCTTACTTACATTGTCGATTTTGTCTTCCATTCTTTTCAGCCACCTTATGACCATTTTTCTGAATTCTTTCTCTGGCAAGTTTATTTCTATTTTGTTTACTTCGTTTTCTGGTGATACCTGCTTTTCTGTCATACACGAACTGTTTCTTTGTCTGCTCCTGGTCTTTCTTCTCCTGGTGTCTGGTTATGTAGTTCTCTCTCCTAGATTGATTTAAAAGCACAAACTACACACGACCAGGTAAAACACACAAGGGTTTGAACAGAAATGTATTCACGATGTTAATAACCACAAATAAGGTGACCATCAATAAAGACAAATTAAGGGTAAGTAGAGAAAGAAGAAGAGAAAAATGAGGAAAAAGAAAAGAAAGAAGTGCCAAATTCAAATTGAGAGATGTGAGAAAAAATAATAAAAAAAGAAAAGAAGAAGAAGAAAAGAGAAAGAGAAAGAGAAAGAGAAACAAAGTCAGAGCTAAAAGAAAGAGCACATGAGAGAAAGGGTAACAAGTTATAGATGTCAGGAGGAAACTCCAATAGAACAGCCACTAATCCCAAGAAATGCCGGCAACAAGTACCTGGAGATTAATTCAAACTACAAATAACAACCAATATCAAGGGAGGCAAGGGAAAAGAGAGGTTAAAAAGAAACCAAAATGGAGCAAACAAAAAGCAAAATAAAACAAATAGAATAAGCAAAAGCAATCTCACAAAAAAAGATAAAAATCGAAATAATCACTCTTCACGCAAACAACAAGAAAAAGACGTAGAGAAAAACACTTTTTGGGATAGTGAAGACAAGAAGAGGGCAGTTTGTATCGACTTGGAGTAGGGGATTTGAAATTAGATATATAAGTGGGGTGAAATTTTAACCAGGTAAAGAGAAAGAATAGGGAGAATCTAAAGTTGGAAAAGGGAAAGAGAAACAAGACAACAAAATGGGGTAAGTTAGGAAGTGATTGTTGACATATAGGTAGAGTTGAAATAGAGTAACATTATGCTAAAGGAAAGATGAAAATAGAATGTAGAACTCTAATCCCAAAGTAAAATTAAGAGCAAATAAAATTACACTTGTTTTTTTTTTCAAAAAGGTAAAACAGTAGTAGTAATAATACTAGTTGAAAATAAAAATGTAATAATTAAAAAGGTCAAATCAATTGGGGAGAAAAGAAAAAAATAGTTTTTTAATTAAAATATTCAAAAAAATAAATAATTAAAAAATATATAATGTGCAGTAGTGGAGGGTATTCACTTCTACTATTGTTCTGTTTGGCACTCCTGTTTCCCAGTTGGGAGGGTATTGCATTTCCGTGTGTTCCACTGCTGAGGTGTGTCTTAGTCTCTTTATTCTTTTGTGATTATGCAAGAGTCAATTTGTGAGTCATACACTGGGTGGCAGTGTTTCAATATTGACCTCTGAGACTAAGCACAGGACCTCTCTAGGCTGTGCTTAGATCTTGCTACTCTGTGGTTCTCAGTACCAGTTTGTGGGGTGGGTTTCCCCAGAGCTGATTCTCTGATGGTTACTCTGCACTCCAATCCCCAGATTGCAGAGAAACACCATTCCCCTACAGTCTCTCAGGTTGTCTCCAATTGCGTGATCCTATGTATTGGGCTTAGCAATCAGAAGCCAGGGTCTGAAGAGGAGAGTGCTGTCTCTGCTCTCTCTCTTCCCCGCTCCTGTTCAAGCAGCCGCAACACTGTCCTTCTGCCTCAGATCAAAATAGGTTGCTTTCTAGAGCTCTGCTCTGTTAATAATTCTGAGAGTCCCCTTCCACATTTAGGGATCACACCCTGCCCCACATCCGCAGATTCCTCTTTAGAGCAGCTTTCCCCCAGTCCAGTTCCCACAGTGTCCGCTTCTCTGTTCTGTGGGACAGGGGACTTCACCTTATCCCAGGCAAAATCTGACCTTTCCGTGTGCCGTGTGGAGCTCCTCTGAGTCCCAGTGTCTGTGCCAATTGGAGAGCCGTGTTCTGGGTCCCCCTGCTGTTCGGTGGGTGCTGCAGCTGTAGCTTTTCAGACCACCGTAGAAATCCACTTCCCACTGCAAGATGGTGTGGTCTCCACGTTCGCACTTTTGTCTCCAGCAGACAAAAACCCCGTGGCAGTGAGGCTGCCTGGTCAGGGGAGCCCCATCCAGCAGTCCCCCACCTTCTCCTGGAGGATAACTGACTCTTACCTTGCCAACAAACACTCCCAGTGCGACTCTCAGATGCTCTCTCCATCTGCCCAGTGATAAGGCTCCAGACATGTCCCGTCTATTCCACCGCCATTTTTTCAAGCCCCATCCATTGATTTTTACTGTATTTTATTGTTAACACTATTACAGATGTCCCTCATTCCCCGCCCCCCCATTCTGCCCAAGCAGCCCTCCTTCTGGACATCACCACTTTGTTTTTTTTTTCTTAATCTTCACCTAAGGTTATGTTTTTCATTTATTCTCAGGAGAGAGGAAGGGAGAGGGAGAGAAAGAAACATCAATCTGTTGCATTTCATACACACCCCCATCATGGATCAAACCCACAACCCATTTATGTGCCCTGATTGAAAATTTAACCCACAACCTTTTGGTACTCAGGATGATGCTCTAACCAACTGATCCATACCTTCCAGGATCATACTGTTGTCTTTTTAATGAAATGTCTCAATTATATTGTCATTTCTTCCTCCTTTTCCCCAGATTAAGAGAGAAGAGTTACTATGTTTGTTTCCCTCAATATAGTTTCCCTCCCTGAGCAAGCTTATAACATAGGCAACAATAATTCTGAACCATTAAAAGACTTAGTTAAGAACTTTGGAAATTAAAAGTGTTAAATCTATATAAATACCTTATCAGTTATAACCATCAAGCATATTGAGGCTTCTTTAGAATAACACCCCCACCTGTCACCCAATATTGGAATAAAAGGATGGATTTTCCCCTCTCGGCAACTGTGAGCAAAAGCCTTTTCTGTACCTCTACTTTAACTATAATGTATCAGTGGAAAGAGAGAGGTTATCTATGTAGTATATTATTACTAAGGTTTCTGTTTAGTCAGTAATTTTTCTATACTTTTTATTTCTTTTATTTTAGAAACTGAAAGCCCTATGTCTAAAAAGTCTACTGACCTAGAGAGTTTCTGTTTTAAAAGGCTATAGAGAAGAATGGGGTGATATTGACATTTTCTTAGGAAGTATAACTCTATTAAATGTTATCTGGAAGGAAGATAGTGAAGTTATAAAAGAAAGAGCAAAATGGCGGTACATATACACATATGTATGTATGTATGTATGTATGTAAATAAAATTCTGAATTGTAAGGCCAAGCTTTTCTACTGGTAGACATTGAGTCAAGCCTACTAGACCATAGCCATAAAATAACCAATCTGAGTAAATTATCCTTGACAGGCTTCAGAGGTGAGTTAGAAGAAATAATCTTGAGGGGAGAAGAGAATCTATTTCTTATTTTGGCATCCTAATTGTTTTAGAGGGAGAAAGGTAGATACAAAGTGGGAGGGAGGGAGGGAGAGAGGGGGGAGAGAGAAAGAGAGAGGTGGATGTGCGAGAGAAAGATTGGTTACCTCCCACTTGGTGACCTGACTGGGATCTGAACCCGCCACCTTTTGGTGTACAGGATGACCCTCCAACCAACTGAACCACACAGGCTAGGGCTATCTTTAATTCTTATGTTTCCAAAAATTAGGTCATCTTAATGAGCCTGGTTTTATTTTAAAGCAGGATTTTTCAGCTTTGGCATTATTGACATTTTAGGCTGGAAAATTTTTTGTTTTAGAACAAACAAACAAAAAAAAAAGAGAATCACCAGTGAAGTGATTCTCTGGTGATATGGTATCAGAGTACCAAAAATTGGCTGGTTCTGTGGGCTAGCTGGCATTACTCTTTTGTCCAGTTGTTACCATGTGTCCCAGAGAAAGCTATGGGCAAATGTATCATTATAGGATGGTTTTTCCCAAAGCATGTTTTTTGAAGGTGCTACCCCTGCTAAATGTTCCTGTCCTGACCCTATACCAACTCTCCACAAAAAAAGTCTATGGTTAAATAACCTGGGAAATGCTACCAACTTTATCCCCCTTTTGGAACTGAGAATCTTATTTAACTTTCTGTAACCCAGAATTTTTCAAATTTGATCACAGACCCTTCTACACAATATCCATTTCAACATATTATCTATTAATATCCATACTTTGAGAAAAGCAGTTCAAGGATATGACAAAGTGATCACAATGCATTTCTCTAAAATAAAATACTGTTTTCTTTTTTTTTTCTTTAGAGAGAGAGAGAAACATCAATGTGAGAAACATTGATCAATTGCCTCCCCTACACACCTCGACAAGGAATCAAACCTGCAACCTTTTTGTGTACAGGATGATGCTCCAACCAACTGAGCCACACTGTCCAGGGTGATACTGTGTTTTCTCATTGTTACTTTTTAATGTATTTTTATTGATTTCAGAGAGGAAGGGAGAGGAAGAGAGAGAGGAACATCAATGATGAGAGAGAATCATTGATTAACTGCCTCCTGCATGTCCCACACTGGGGATTGAGCCCACAACCTGGGCATGTGCCCCAACCGGGAATTGAACCACAACCTTCTGTTCCATAGGTTGATGCTCAACCACTGAGCCATACTGGCCGGGCCTAATTATGATTTTTAGTGAATAAAGTAATGCATACTTGAATAATACTTTTTAAATGAGATCTACATATTTTAAACATTTCTAATAGAGTTAATGTATTGATTTAATGAGTTTTCTTGATGTGGTAGAATGAAAGCTTTCTAAAATTTTGTCACATTTTTAGGATGACAGATATTTTCTGAGTGGATCATTGGATGGAAAGCTCCGCCTTTGGAACATACCTGACAAAAAAGTGGCTTTGTGGAATGAAGTAGATGGTCAAACAAAATTGATCACAGCGGCAAATTTCTGTCAGAATGGCAAATATGCAGTGATTGGAACATATGATGGCAGGTGCATTTTCTATGATACAGAGGTAAAATGACTATCTTATGTAAATTATGTATTTGAATAAGTTATTGTATCCCCTCTGCACTTTAACTGCCTTATCTGTAAACTAGAGGCCTGGCTTCTGGCTGAACGGCGCTCCCCCTGTTGGAGCGCACTGACCACCAGGGGGAAGATCCTGCATTGACCATCTGCCTCCTGGTGGTCAGTGCATGTCATAGTGACCTGTCGTTCTGCCATTTGGTCGATTTGCATATTAGCGTCTTATTATATAGGTTTGGGGCAAATATTACCATGTCTGTGAGTTTTCAGATGACCTTTGAGGTTCCTTCTATTTCTTATCTTTTAACTATGTGACTTCTTTTTAGCATTTGAAATATCACACACAAATACATGTCCGATCTACCAGAGGACGCAACAAGGTTGGAAGAAAAATCACTGGCATTGAGCCTTTACCAGGAGAAAATAAGGTACTAAGTATTCAAAACCATCTCTCTCTATACTATGTATAGGTTCCTGAAAGTTAGTTCTTAATATCTTGGCTAAGAATATATTCCCTTTCTTATGGGATACTGCTTTTTCTAGTTGTATATATATAGACACCCTTTTTATAAATTATAGCTTTCATTAGATTAAAAGATTATATACTTAACTTTTCCCTTGATTTATTTTTAGATACTGGTAACCTCAAATGACTCCAGAATCAGACTATATGATCTTAGAGATTTGTCACTTTCCATGAAGTATAAGGGTTATGTCAACAGCAGCAGCCAGATCAAAGCAAGTTTCAGGTAAATTGGCAATGAGGAATTCCCAAAAGAGATCAGAACTTTTTGCCCGCATTCTTGTTTTCCATTGATCTACTAGGCCTTATGTCTATATAATGTTTTTAGTTTCTTGGCAGTTTTAAAACTGGTATCTCATGTTAGCATCATACAATACTTACAGTCCACCTCTATGGTATTTAGAGTTAGAATTGCCCCTATTCTGCAGATGAAGAAACCAAAATCCAGTAAATTAAGTAATTTGCCTAAAGTTGGCACTAGTCGGTGCAGAGCCAGGATTAAAAGACTCCCAGCTCTAGAATTTGTGCTTTTGTACTTTTATGTGAGATTTTCGTTGTTGTTTTTTTGGAGCCTAAGACCATCGGAAAACACAGATATCTACATTACAATACATCACAGTAGCAAAATTACAGTTATGAAGTAGAGACGAAAATAATTTTATGGTTGGGGGTCACCACAACATGAGGAACTGTATTAAAGGGTCGCGGCATTAGAAAGGTTGTGAACTACTGCTGTAGAATGAGAATAGGAGTCTATAATTCAACAAAATTCTTCTGGCAGTTTTCTTAGGTGTTTTAAAGTAGGAAGTTCTGATAGAGAGAAGCCTAAGAAAATTACTGAGGTGTTTCTTTGTTTTTCTTTCTTCTCCAAATTTAGCCATGATTTTAGTTACCTTGTTAGTGGCTCAGAAGATAAGTATGTTTATATCTGGAGTACTTACCACGACCTAAGCAAGTTTACTTCTGTCAGGAGAGATCGTAATGACTTTTGGGAAGGTATTAAAGGTAAATAAATGCCTACTTGTATGTGTCCTTTATAAGTGAATAAAGTTAAAATGAATAAATTTAAAGTGCAGATGTACTAGAAGCAAATTTGTATAGACTTTATTTCAAAGAGGCTGTTTTATATGCTTTTGCTTTTTTAAAATTAAATCTTTATTATTCAGATTATTACATTTGTTTCTCTTTTTTCCCCTCCATAGCTCCCCTCCACCTGGCTCCCACCCCTCCCTCTACCCTTACCTCCCTCCCATTGACCTCATCCATAGGTGTATGATTTTTGTCCAGTCTCTCCCTGTAAACCCCTCACCCCGTTCCCCCTGAGAATTATCAGTCCGCTCCCTTTCTGTGCTCCTGATTCTATTATATTCACTAGTTTATTCTGTTGATCAAGTTTATAATTCACTTAATTTTTAGATTCACTTGTTGATAGATATGTATTTGTTGTTCATAATTTTTTGTCTTTTACCTTTTTCTTCTTTCTCTTCTAAAAGAGTACCTTTCAGCATTTCATATAATACTGATTTGGAGTTGATGGACTCCTTTAACTTTTTCTTATCTGTGAAGCTCTTTATCTGCCCTTCAATTCTGAATGATAGCTTTGCTGGATAGAGTATTCTTGGTTGTAGGTTCTTGCTATTCATCACGTTGAATATTTCTTGCCACTCCAGTCTGGCCTGCATCGTTTCTGTTGAGAAATCAGCTGACAGTCATATGGGTGCTCCCTTGTAGGTAATTAACTGTCTTTCTCTTGCTGCTTTTAATATTCTCTCTTCGTCTTTTGCTCTTCATATTTTAATTATGATGTGTCTTGGTGTAGTCCTCTTTGGATTCCTTTTATATGGGGTTCTGTGTGCTTCCTGGACTTATAAGTGTTTCTTTCACCAGATAGGGGAAGTTTTCAGTCATTCTTTCTTCTAATAGGTTTTCAGTATCTTGCTCTCTCTCTTCTTCTGGCACCCCCACAATTCTGATGTTGGTACGCTTGAAGCTGTCCCAGAGGCTCCTTATATTATCTTCACATTTTTGGATTCTTTTTCCTTCTTGCTTTTCCAGTTGAGTGTTTTCTGCTTCTTTATATTTCAAATTTTTGACTTGATTCTTGCCTTCCTCTAGTCTGCTGTTAGGTCTCTGTATAATATTTTTTATTTCAGTCAGTGTATGTTTAATTTCTAGTTGGTCCTTTCCCATCTCTTGTTGGTCCTTTTCCATCTCTAGTTGGTCCTTTTTCATCTCCTCTTGGGTCTCGCTAAATTTATCCATCTTTTCTAGGATATTCTTGAAAAACCTTATAACCATGCCAGTCATTTGTTTTCTTCCATTTCTTTTGTTTGTGATTTCTTCCATTGTCTCTGCATTTTCACTATGCCGGGAGAACTTCTGTGTTGGATTCAGCCTTATGATACAAGACTTGCAAAACTGCAAAAGCTTCTCTGTGGAGCTTGGGATAGGTGGAGCCTCAGGGGTTAACGGACCACCTTGCCTTCTAGTCGGCCCCGCCTTCCATGGCCCCTGAGTCTCACATGACTGGGTAATCGCTGGAGCGGTCCCTGTGTGTGCACACGTATGCTCTCACAGTGCCTCTAGACTGCTGCCTTTCCGGCTCCTCTGCACTCCAGGACCATATGTATCTGGGTTCCCAGGGTTTCACCCGAAACTGGGGTTTAGTAGAGTTAGAAGTGGCGCAGTTGGGAGGCTCTGTCTCCCACCCACTTGTGAAAGCCAGCGGCACAATCAGCAGTCAGTCTTCTGCGCGCATGCTGTGTGCGGCACCAGACTTAGGATCTTTTGTGACTCCCCTAAATTTCCGTGCACTTCTCCCTTTTCACAGTCCAAACTCCCTCCGTATGAGTTTCGGCTGGACCTGGGGTTTAGTGTCGTAGGATAAGGAATTCAATGCCTTTGAGAGTCTCCGTGTCCTTCCCGCCAGAGAAGGCCAGCCAGGTACTCAGGCACCCGCTCTCTCCATGCGCACGTCTCCGTACCTCAGCTTTTTGAAGCTCCTTTGGGTTTCTGTGAGCCCCTCTCTTTCCTTCTAGTTGTAGAATTTCCACTCAGCCAGCTTTCCTGTGGTTCTGGATGATGTCTGTTCTGTCTTTTATTTGTGGTTTTGAAATTGTTGTGTGAGGAAGCAGTATAGGTGTTTACCTATGCCGCCATCTTGGATTCTCTCCCATGCTTTTGCTTTGTATTTGGATTTGTTGAATATTTCCATGCCAAGGAATAACTTATACATGTGCAAAATTTGAGAAATCATGGGATCTCAGAACTTGTATATGATATTTTCTTTTAGAAAATATATTTGGGTTTTAAATGGTTCTTAGTTACTTATATGTTAGTTTAAAGAGATATTTTCATGTAACATATACAGTATTGTATTTTTGCATATTTTATTCTCTGTATTAATGTTTAGAATTGGATTTATTAGTTATCCTGAAATAAATTTTTTCCTCCAGCACATAATGCAGTTGTTACATCGGCCATCTTTGCCCCTAACCCAAGTTTGATGTTGTCTTTGGATGTGCAATCTGAAAAGTCAGAAAGTGAAGATGCTGAAGTTTTAGATACCATACCCTCTGGTAGGTACTCATATTGTATTTATCTTACTTTTTATCTAGTCAGCATCTTGTATCCTAATTGACCTAATATTAGGTATTGTGAAGTTTTCATAACTGCGAAGAACATTTTTTGTTTACAACATAATGGTTATAAGATACCTATTTCTGAACATTTCAGTAACAAAGTTCTTGCAAGTTTTACTTCTTTTTAAATTCACCCGGGAATTAAAAATGAAAAAATTGAAAGTTCTTTAATTTTTTCCATTGGCAGCTATTCTTCTTGGAGAAACGTAAACAAAAACATATATATATATATATATATATATATAATGTATTATGTTTTCTTCTACTAGACTAATTTCAGTGGGGACAGAGACTTTATACATCTTATTTGTTGTAGGGCCAGTGCCTACCACAGTGCTTGCCTGAATATAGTAGTTGCTTAATAAACATTTGCTGAATAAATGGATTAAATCAAAATGAAAGCAGTGTTTTTTTCTACTTGCGATAAATTTATAGTTTCTCTTAGGTAGCTATTTACAAGCCTGTAATTTTTTGTCATTTGTACCATATGCTTTTAGAACAAGTACTAATTCTAGCTATATAAAATTCTCAGATTAGGAAGTGAAAAGAAGCCATCATGTAATATTGAGTGCCAATTATGTAAAAAGTGGTCCTTAAGAGTATAAAACCATGTAAATTTGGACCAGTTGTTAATGAAAAGAAGTTTTTATTATCAAAATCACTTGCAGAAGAGGTCAGGAAATGTGTTTTCTCACTTTAGAGACTATATCCAGGCCTTTTAGAAAGTTGTAAAGCCACAGCAATACAGTGTACAGAAGGTGCTTCTAAAAGTATTGGAATGCTTAAAAGTTATTTCCCCTATGGTGTTATTTGCCCTTTAAACTATACTAAATATACTGTTTTTCTGTCTGTTAAGAAAAAAAATGTGATAGCAAAGCTGAACTTCAGTCTAGCACTTTTTTAAATTTCAGGATCTAAAAATAAAATGATACAGAATTATTAAACCTGTAATAAGTGCCTGTTTGTAAATATTTCTTTTCATTTTATTTTTTCTAAATCTCACAAGTCATTTGGGTGCTGCTGTTTTTATTTTTCTTTTCTCCCAGTTATATTTTGACAATCTATACATTTCCCCTGCACATTTCCCAGAAAATTCTAGCTTTTAAAACAGTTTGAGGAAAAATGAAAAGTACTATTCTTTGAACTTCTTTGTAAAGAGACACAACTTTTAATGGGTCATAATTAGATTTGTGTTTGTTGTTTTGTACCTATCTAGATATATTCTAAGAATAAATTTTTAAACCTAGGGTATGATATGATAAATTATATCTGATTGCTCTCTCTTTATTCCCGATATATTTGGCAATGTAAGCTTCAGTTTTCCTCATGTGTAAATGGTGAAAATGCTCAGTTTACAAAGTTGATAGGAGTTGAAAATAACATACATAAAGTGTCTAGTAAAAGCCTGGCATCTCAACATTACCATTATCATCTTCATTATTATTGTATATAATCAATTATTTTTTTCTCTAGCCTTTCTCATATCCCTAAATCCTTTTCAGCTTGCTCCTGCTGTATAGCACTACTTTGAGATATGCCTCAAGGATAGGAAAGAATGTTCAAAGGCTTAAGATATGTTCTTAGCAAATCTAAGTAAAACCATTTTATCTAACTCATCCTGTACACAGCTTTTCAGTTAAAGTTTCCTTACTGTTCAGTCCTTAAATCCACAAATGTTGCCTATGCATAATAGAATTAGTTTACACTGAAATTTGTTTGTTAAATATAGCAGGTAATATAAGAGGTAAGCATTTTTCCCATTCATCATCGCTAGTTACATAGCTCTTCATTATGGACTGTAAAGGGAAAAGGTACTGTCAGCATTCACAAATCGATTGTATGTACTTCATATCATGGTCTACTGTGGAATAAACCTTGCCATCAACCTCATTAGAGAATCCTATTAGTAATAGACTTGCCCAGCCAGCACTCTAGTCTCCTGCCACAAAATGATGTATTAGATAAGTTAGAGGCCTAGGCTACTTGGGAGTAAATACAGGCCTCCAGGCCCCAAGGGACTGTAATCTACCTAAGTCAGGGAAAGACCAGGTAAGTGGAAGTGAACCTCAGAGAGGAGGGGTACAGGAGGAAGAAAGGATTACAGGGTTGAGCCAGGAAAGAGATGGAAGAGGCAGAGAGAGGATCTTCTACCCCAAAGGTCATGGGCATGTGACAATTGTTAACAGCAGACTTAATAATCCCTTTAAGTCAATTAAAATATTTTTTATGTTTTTAAGGTATTATGAAGACAGATAATACAGAAGTTCTTCTCTCTGCTGACTTCACTGGAGCAATCAAAGTATTTATTAACAAAAAGAAAAATGTGTCTTAATTTGAAAATGCCATTTAAATAAACACATCAGTAACTTTCTATATGTATCAGAATTGAAAAAAATTATAGTGTTTTAGGCTAACATCCTTTTTTTAAATTTTTGTTGGAAGATGTTCAAATATAATATATTTTTTGAGAGGCAGTGTTAATGATCTAGTAAACCCTGGACTGATAGATTAGAAAGGAATGTGGCTAGAATAACATTGCCAAATATTAGGCTTTACATTTGTTATATTTGTGTTTTTGTTATATAATTGTGAACATGCACAGGTTTTTGCATGAAAATATATTAATATATTAATCCCATGTATGTGCCTTTTGGTTACATGCACTAAATCTTAACAAAGTTAAATTATTTCAATGGCTCCTTTGGCCTCTTACTGGGGAAGGAGTCTTATTTCTAGCTTAAACAATTTCTTTTGCACAAAATTTCATTTTTAAGAAAAGTGGTATCTTTTGACTGAGTTATTATTTTAAAAATGTTATATAGGTTTCCAGTAGGTCAACAACCATGTGTAAATGGTTTTTATAAATTTCTCAATTTGGAGACAAGATTTTGTTTGTGGTCTAAATCGTGGACTTAACAATTCTTTTCTTTGTATGTATATATGTAATTTTTTTGCCACACTGGAGCACAATGTTTCTATGTAAAGAATTTTTTTCATTCTTTATCCATGAGCACCAGGCTTTGCTCACTTAAAAAAAAAGTAAGCCACATTAAGGAGTGAGTCTTCTTTTTTACAACAATGTAAAATTGAACTGTTTACATTTTTTAAAACATTGTAGTTTTAAAAACTAAGCTGTTTTGTTTTGTGTTATTGAACTTGAAAGCCTTTGTAAATATTGATATAATGTACCAATGAAATAACATCTGGGGCAATGGTACCCTGATCATGTCATTGATGGTTAGCATATGTTTCTGAAAATTAAATAGTTTATTAAAAGTTGGTTGCCAACACTTGCTAAAAATGTGACTTTATTTTCAGATGACATTGATAATTTGAGAAATGCAAAACAAAGTCTTGTTTTGTAATTAGATTTTTAGCAAGCAGAAGGCTAGATTTTAAACCCCTAAATTATAGTTATTAGCTACATACCTCTGAGAAAAAAATAAAATTTAATTCTGGTTCTAAAATTAACATTGCTGGCTTTATCTGTATGCTTAAATGTTTTTACTACATTTGTTTTCAGTATGTAAGCAAGAAGCTGGGAAACCATGATCATAACCTTGTTAATCAGCATGGTCTTGGAGTGATCTGGATTTTCTAGTTACTAATTGAATATTGTTTGCCTAGGTTTTACCCCTGTGCTGATTTCTTCCTCTTGTCGGTTATACTCTTTTTCCTCTCCTCTCTACTCTCCTCACTCCTCTGTTCCCATCTCTGTCTGCTCACTCTTCTGTATTTTATCCAACAGATGGAGTAGTGATGCCATTGGCTTTCTAACCAATCTTTTTTTTTTCTTTTTTTTGGTCTCACGGTCTGGATTGATCTAGTGCCATGGTAGGCAAACTGAGGCTCGCGAGACACATGCGGCTCTTTGGCCCCATTAAGTGTGGCTCTTCCACAAAATACCACGGCCTGGGCGAGTCTGTTTTGAAGAAGTGGCATTAGAAGAAATTTAAGTTTAAAAAATTTGTCTCTCAAAAGAAATTTCAGTCGTTGTACTGTTGATGTTTGGCTCTGTTGACTAATGAGTTTGCTGACCACTGATCCTAGTGTTTCAAAGGTCTTTGAGGCAGCTCAGCTTTCCCTGACTTCTTCCTGAGGATGACTTGTAGTCTGCTGTGGTGCTGGTCATTTCAACTGCAGATAACTGGGATGTTGCCAGATGACTATTTCAGATAGGTTTTATGTGGTTTCTTGAACAAAAAGGCAAAGAATAATTGGGATGCCAGCTTAAGAGAATAATACTGACACTTTTAGGTTGAGTCTTAAAAGTATTTGTGACAAAGTTACAAGTCAGAAAGTGAAGTTGAAAGATAGTGTCAAGTTGTATACAAAGAAAAACTGAACAATATTCTTCCCAAAAATGAGTACAGTGGTACCTCGAGATACGAGTGCCCTAAACATACAAGATTTTTGAGATACAAGCCATGGAGTGAGCGATTTTTGCTTTGAAATACGAGCAACAGTTGAGATACGAGTAATCGCGCAGATCGGCCGGCTGCACACGACCCACCAGTTTACCGTGACTCGAGCATCTCATAGTTTCCCACGCCTCAAGGTTCCGGAATGAATTAAACTCGTATCTTGAGGTACCACTGTATTAGAGACTTACTATAATAGATGATGTGGTATTCCAGAAAAGAGCACAGATTCTAGAATCTGATAAACTTGATTTGTTTCCCTCTATTAGCACATTCCTTGGGCAAGCTATTTATCCTATATTAATTTCCATTTACTTAACTGTAATATGAAAATGCCTAACTGAAATTGTAAAGATTTAGTAAGAAATTGTGTATGTATAAAGTTTAGTGCTTACCCAATGGCTGTACTCAACAAACATACATTTTTAACTGCCTCTTCTGAATCCTTGAGTGCCCTACTAGATGGTGTGTGTGTGTGTGTGTGTGTGTGTGTGTGTGTGTGTGTATTTAAGCACTTTTTAGACATTGGGATTTCATGAACAAATAGCATTTTAGGGAGTGACACAGGACACTGACAATTTTTTGCTAACTCAACACTTTTTAAATTGCCACCACATGCTTTCACTTCTTCATAAAGGAGAGAACATTTGAGTACTAAAAAAAAAAAAGTCAAGCACAATTTTACCATCTTAGAGCAAGAAATAGTTTATTAAAGTGAATAAACCTAGGTTTTGAAAAAATAACCATATTTTTCAATTTTTCCTTTGGTTAAAATTTCATCATTGACTTGGTGTGGAAGGCTGAAAACCACTATGCTAAATGAAAAGGTTTAAAACCACATTTCATTAAAATTTCTTTGAAGAATCATAGTGTGTGTTTTTTTCTTATTTACCTCATTTAGAAATGAAATATGAATGACTCAGCATAATTTAGCATACCATTTTCTCTGGTCCTCAAATTATACAGTTGGGCAGTAACTTTTATTCTTTGAAATATACGTTAAACATAAATATATCCATTCCCAAAATTCCATATTTAAGAGTCAGAGGCCAGATCTCTACCACTGATGTGAAAAAAATAAAATTATCAGAACATTTTTAAGTACCTTCATTATTGTGGGGATTCAAGTTAAAGACATTTTGGGGATTTACTAGTACTACTTCCCCATAAGTTTTCAAGAGAAAAACATTTCCAATTTTACTGGTTTCTAGCATCCTGCCTTATTTATTAAGCAGATGTTTACTGAATACCTACTATGTACAGAGCACTGCTGGAACTAGAAAAGAATAAGGCCACATCCCTATCCCAAGAAGCAGCTTACAGTCTGGTGGAGAAGATGGCCACAAAAATAAGAGGTTTGGAACTGTCTTACAGCTTTCGCCTTAGAAATGTCCCTTCTTGTCCTAACCCCTATCTGCTCTACCCTTCCTAGTAACTCATGGCAGCCACTTGATTCTAAAGCCAATCTTTGTTTATCTAATACTGCAAGTAGCAAGGGTAATATGGGTAAAAGTTTATGAATAAGCCGTAAGTGAGGCAGAGAAAATGGAGCACCCACCATGTCAACATTTCCCCATGATGCCTGCCCTCCTCCCAGCCTAAAACCATTGTCTTATTTCCTCCAAAATCTTAACTGTTTTCTGTTTAGAACTCTTGTTTAACAGACGCTTTCTCTCCAACTGCACTCCTGTTGCCTTCATTTCTGAAGCCTGACAAATTTTATTTTGTTTTGTTCTCTAAATTTGAGTAATTTAGTCTCCTGGGGAACCCAGACAACTCTGTTAACCACAGCCACTGTTCTGGTGTAGATTCATGCACATGAAATACATTCAGATCAATACAGCAGGTCTGGGGGGTTGTATTAAGATGAGGGGAGAGAACCACTGCAGAGTCCCAAACAAATCAAATGCCATCATGTAGGTTATCTAAGGTGGTCCAAGCAGCTTGTACATCCAGCTACCTTCCATTACATGTTTAAAAATAAATCTGAAGAGTATTATGCTGAGTGAAATAAGCCAGTCAGAGAAAAACAAGTATCACATGATCTCAGTCATGTGGAATCTAAAGAACAAAATAAACTGATGAACAAAATAGATCCAGAGACATAGAAACATGGAACACACTGAGGAATCTAAAAGGGAAGGCAGGGGTGAGTGGTGGGGGTGGGATATAAGGGGTTAATGGGAGGAAAGGGAGGCCTTTGTAATACTTTCAACAATAAAGAATTTTTTAAAATTTTTCTTAATTTTGAAATAACTAGATTTACAGAAAAAATTGCAAAGACAATACAGAATTACCACATACTCCTTACCCAGTCTTCACTAATGTTAATATCTTACATAACCATGGTACATTCGTCAAACTTAAACCAACACTAGTACATTACTACTAAATAAACTCCAGACTTTATTCAGATTGCACCAGTTTTTTCACCAGTATCCTTTTTCAGTTCTAAGATCCAATCCAGGATCCCATATTGCATTATGCTTTCTTTTTTTAAATGTATCTTTATTGTGGAAAGTATTACAGATTATGCTTTCTTAATTTAAATAAATTTTTTATTTTAGATTTTTTTTATTAATTTTTATACATATCTCCCCATTGCCCCCCTCCCTCCCAGGCATATGCCAACCCCCAGTGTCTATGTTCATTGGTTGTGCTTATATGCATGCATACAAGTCCTTTGATTGATCTCTTATCTACCTCACCTAACTTTAATCTTCCTGCTGTAATTTCACAGTCTGTTTGAAGCTTTACTGTCTCTGTATCCTTTCGTTCATCAGTTTATAATGTTCTTTATTATCCCCCAATGAGTGCGATCATGTGATGCTTCTCCTTCATTGACTGGCTTATTTCACTAAGCATAAGGCGGTCTAGTTCCAACCAGGTTGCTGCAAATGGTAAGAATTCCTTCTTTTTAATGGCAGCATAGAATTCCATTGTGTAGATGTACCACAGATTTCTGATCCACTCATCTGCTAACGGGCACCTAGGCTGTTTCCAAATTGTAGCTATTGTAAATTGTGCTGCTATGAACATAGGGGCGCATAAATCCTTTCTGATTGGTGTTTGTAATTTCTTAGGATAAATTCCTAAGAGTGGGATTACAGGGTCAAATGGGAGATCCATTTTTAGATTTTGGAGGAAACTCCATACTGTTCTCCACAGTGGCTGCACCAACCAGTCTGCATTCCCACCAACAGTGCACAAGGGTTCCTTTTTCTCAGCATCCTCGCCAACACTTGTCGTTTGTTGATTTGTTGATGATTGCCATTCTGACAGGTATAAGATGGTATCACATTGTCGTTTTGATTTGCATCTCTCGGATGATTAATGACTTTGAACATGTTTTCATGTGTCTCTTGACCTTACTTCTGTCGTCTTTTGAAAAGGTTCTATTTAGGTCCGTTGCCCATTTTTTTTATTGGATCCTTCATCTTCCTTTTATTAAGTTGTATAAGTTGGCTGTAGATTTTGGAGATTAAACCTTTATCAGTGATAGCATTTGCAAATATGTTCTCCCATGCATTGATGTTTCTTGTTGTTTTGTTGATGGTTTCTTTTGCTGTGCAAAAGCTTTTTATTTTGATGTAGTCCCATTTGTTTATTTTTTCTTTAGCTTCCATTGCCTTTGGAGCAGTATCAGTGAAGAAGTTCTTTCGGCATATGTCTGAGATTGTGCTGCCTGTGGATTCCTCTAGTATTTTTATGGTTTCCCTTCTAATGTTTAAGTCCTGTATCCATTTTGAGTTTGTTTTTGTATTTGGTGTAAGTTGGTGGTTCAGTTTCAATTTTTTGCATGTATCTGTCCAATTTTCCCAACACCATTTATTGAAGAGGCTATCTTGACTCCATTGAATGTTCATGCCTCCTTTGTCAAATATTAATTGAGCATAGTGGTTTGGGAGGATATCTGGGTTCTCTATTCTATTCCATTGGTCTATATGTCTGTTCTTGTGCCAGTACCAGGCTGTTTTGAGAACAGTTGCTTTGTAGTATAGCTTGAAGTCTGGTATTGAGATCCCACCAACTTTATTCTTTTTTCTCAGAATTGCTGTAACTATCCGTGGTCTTTTTTTGTTCCAGATGAATCTATGAAGAATTCTTTCTAGGTCTGTGAAATATGTCATTGGTATTTTAATGGGTAGTGCCTTGAATCTGTAGATTGCTTTTTGTAGTATGGACATTTTAACGATGTTGATTCTCCCAATCCATGAGCATAGTATGCTCTTCCATCTGTTAACATCTTCCTCTGTCTCTTTTTTCAGTGTCCTGTAGTTTTCTGCATAAAGGTCTTTTACCTCTTTAGTTAGGTTTATTCCTAGGTATCTTAATTTTTTTGGTGCGATGGTAAATGGAATTGCTTTTTTAGGTTCTCTTTCTATAATTTCACTGTTAGTGTATAGAAATGCCACAGACTTCTTAGCATTAATTTTGTATCTTGCTACATTGCCAAATTCATTAATTAAGTCAATTAGTTTTGGAAAGAAGTCCTTTGGGTTTTTTATGTACAATATCATGTCATCTGCAAATAAGGATAGCTTTACTTCTTCTTTTCCAATTTGGATGCCTTTTATTTCTTCTTCTTGTCTAATTGCAATGGCTAACACTTCCAGTACTATGTCAAACAAGAGAGGTGAGAGTGAGCATCCCTGTCCTGTTCCTGTTCTTAGGGAAAATGGTTTTAGTTTTTGCCCTTTGAGTATGATGTTAGCTGTGGGTTTATCATATATGGCTTTTATGATGTTGAGGTATGATCCTTCTATTCCCACTTTGCTGAGAGTTTTTATCAAGAAAGGGTGTTGGATTTTGTCAAATGCTTTTTCTGCATCAATTGATATGACCATGTGATTTTTATTTCTCAATTTGTTTATGTGATATATCACATTTATTGATTTGCAGATATTGTACCATCCCTGCATTCCTGGGATGAATCCTGCTTGGTCATGGTGTATGATCTTTCTGATGTACTGCTGGATCCGGTTTGCTAGAATTTTGTTGAAGATTTTGGCATCTATGTTCATGGGAGATATTGGCCTATAATTCTCTTTCATTGTGTTGTCTTTATCTGGTTTTGGTATTAGGGTGGTGCTGGCTTCATAGAAGGTGTTTGGAAGTGTTCCTTCTTCTTGAATGTTTTTGAATTGTCTGAGGAGGATAGGTTTTAATTCTTCCTTGAATGTTTGGTAAAACTCTCCTGTGTAGCCATCTGGACCCGGGCTTTTATTTGCTGGAAGCTTTTTGATTACTGCTTCAATTTCTTCCATAGTTATTGGACTATTGAGATGTTTGGTTTCCTCCTCATTGAGTCTTGGGAGGTTATATTTTTCTAGGAAAATGTCCATTTCTTGCAGGTTGTCCAATTTGTTGGAATAGAGTTGTTCATAGTATTTTTTAACAATCCTTTGTATTTCCACAGGGTCTGTTGTTATTTCTCCTCTTTCATTTCTGATTTTCTTTATTTGGGTCTTCTCTCTTTGCTTCTTGGTGAGCCTGGCTAGGGGTCCATCAATCTTGTTTATCCTTTCAAAGAACCAGCTCTTTGTTTTGTTGATCTTTTGAATTGTTTCTTTGGTCTCCAAGTTGTTTATCTCCACCCTAATCTTCACTATTTCCTTCCTTCTGAGTACACTGGGCTTTTCTTGTTGCTCTCGTTCTAGCTCTTTGAGTTGTAGGTTTAGGTAATTTATTACCATTGTTTCCTGTTTTTTGCAGTAGGCTTGTAGGGCTATGAACTTCCCTCTCAAGACTGCTTTCACTGTGTCCCATAAATTTTTTATTGTTGTGTTGTCATTGTCATTTGTTGCCATAAGGTTTTTTATTTCTTCCTTGATCTCTCTGGTTACCCAGTCGTTGTTTAATAGCCTGCTGTTTAGTCTCCATGTGTTTGGTTTCTTTCTATTGTTTTTATTATAGTTGATTTCCAGTTTTATGCCACTGTGGTCTGAGAAAATGCTTGATATGATTTCTATCTTCTTGAATTTGAAGAGACTTTTCTTATGACCCAACATATGATCTGTCTTTGAAAATGACCCATGTGCACTGGAGAAGAATGTATATTCTTTGGCTTTGGGGTGAAATGTTCTGAATATGTCAATTAATTCCATCTGTTCTAGTGAGTCATTTAGGATTGATGTTTCTTTCCTAATTTTTTTTTTGAGGATTTGTCCAATGGTGACAGTGGGGTATTAAAGTCTCCTACTATGATTGTATTGCTGTCAATCTCTCCCTTAATATCCTCCAAGAGTTTTTTTTTAATGTATTTAGGTGCTCCTATATTGGGTGCATATATGTTTACCAGAGTTATTTCTTCTTGTTGGATTGTTCCCTTTAGTATTATGAAGTTTCCTTCTTTATCTCTTGTTATGTCCTTCACTTTGAGATCTAATTTGTCAGATATAAGTATTGCAACCCCAGCTTTTTTTTCATTTCCATTTGCTTGAAATACCATGTTCCATCCCTTCACCCTCAATCTGTGTGCATCTCTTTTCCTAAGGTGGGTTTCTTGCAGACAGCAGATATATGGATCATGTTTTCTTATCCAATCGGTTACCCTATGTCTTTTGATTGGAGCATTTAATCCGTTTACATTTAAAGTTATTATTGATAAGTACTTATCTGTTGTCATTTTTAGTCCTTACCCCAGAGTTTCTTCTTCGCTTCCTCTTTCTTTTTATTACAGCAGACCTTTTAACATTTCTTGCATTGCTGGTTTGGTGGTAATATATTCCCTTAGTCCTTTTTTGTCTGTGAAGCTTTTGATTTCACCTTCCTTCAATTTTGATTGAGAGTCTTGCAGGGTACAGTATTCTTGGATTCAGACCCTTCCTTTGCATGACTTTGTATATTTCATTCCATTCCCTTCTGGCCTGACGAGTTTCTGTTGAGAAGTCAGTAGCTAGTCTTATGGGGGTTCCTTTGTAGGTAACTTTCTGTTTCTCTCTGGCTGCTTTTAAGATTCTTACTTTGTCGTTGGTGTTTGCCAATTTAATTATAATGTGCCTCGGTGTCGGTTTGTTGGGGTTCATTTTGCTTGGGACTCTGTGAGCTTATTGGATTTGGATGGGTTTTTTCTTTTCTATATTGGGGAAATTTTCTGTCATTATTTCTTCAAACACGTTCTCTAATCCTTGTTCAGTTTCCACTCTTTCTGGAACCCCAATTATGCGGATGTTATTTTGTTTCATGTTATCCCAAAGTTCCCTTAGACTCTCCTCTTGCTTTTTAACTTTTTTTTCTAGAAGCTGCTGTACTTGAGTATTTTTTCCTACCGTGTCTTCTAGCTCACTGATGCTGTCCTCTGCTTCTTCTAGTCTACTTTTGATGCTTTCTATTGAGTTCTTTATAGCAGTGATGTCATTTTTAATTTCTTCTTGTTTGTTCTGTACCTCCTCTAGGTTCTTCTTCATTTCCTCTTGGCTCTTACTCATATTGTCAAATTTGTCTTCCATTCTTTTCAACCACATTATGATCATTTCTCTGAACTCTTTCTCTGGTAGGCTTATTTCTGGTTCTATTTTGTTTTCTTCCTTTTCTGGTGAAACCTGCCTTTCTGTCTTATGTGGGCTGTTTCTTTTTCTGCCCATGGTCTTTCTTCTCCGGTGTCTGGTTATGTAGTTCTCTCTCCTACGTTGATTGAAAGGCACAAACTAGAACATGACTAGGTACAGCATACAAGGCACTGAGTAGAAATGTATTCAAGATGTTAATAATCACAAATAAGGTGACCGCCAATGAAGGACAAATTAGGGGTAAATAGAGAAAGAAGAGGAAAATGAGGAAAAAAGAAAAGAAAGAAATGCCAAAATCAAATTGGGAGAGTGAGAAAAAAAAAAGATAAACAAATGAACAATAAAATAAAATAAAATAAAATAAGAAAATAAAAAGGAGAAGGAGTAGGAAAGAGGAAGAGAGAAAAAGTCAGAGAGAAAGGAAAGTGTATAAGAGAGAAAAGGGGAACAAAATATAGATGTCAGGAGACAACTCCAATAGAACAGTCACTAATCCCAATAAAGGCCAGCAACCAGTACCTAGAGATTAAAGCAAATTGCAAATAGCAACTGGTATCGAGGGAGGTGAGGGAAAAGAGAGGTAGAAAACAAAGCAGGCAAAAAACAAAACAAGTGGAATAAAGTAAAACAATCTCACAAAAAATTTTCAAAAAATCAATATAATCACTTTTCAGGCAAATAGCAACAAAAGGACATAGAGAAAGAACAACTTTTTGGCTAGGAAGACAAGAAGAGAGAGGTTTGTGTGGACTTGTCGTAGGGGATTTGAAATTAGATATATAAATGGGGTGAAATTTTAACCAGGTAAAGAGAAAAATAGGGAGAATCTAAAGTTGGAAAAGGGAAAGAGAAACAAGATAACAAAATGGGGAAAGTCAGGAGGAAAGCGTTGGCATAAAGGTAGAGTTGAGTTGGAATAAAATTATGCTAAAGGAAAGATGAAAATAGAATGTAGAATTCTAATCCTGAAATAAAATAAAGAGAAAACAAAATGACACTTGTGTGTTTTTTTCCAAAACGGTTAAGTACTAGTAGTAATTAATAATACTGATTTAAAATAAAAATGTAATAATTATAAAGGTAAAATCTATTGAGGTGGAAAGAAAAAAATATTCTTTTAATTAAAATATGTGAAAATGAAAAATAAAAAATTAAAAATTAAAAAAAAGAAAAAAGGAAAAATTAAAAAAAAGAAAATAGAATGGCCCTTCAGTTCCACTATTATTCTGCTTAGCACTCCTGTTTCCCAGCAGGGAAGGCACTGCAGCTCCCTGTGTTCCCCTCTTGGTGTTTTAATCTCTTTATTCTCTTGTGGTTATGCGAGAGTTAATTTGTGTGTCATCCATTGGGTGGCAGTGTTTCAGAATTGATCTCTGATACAAAGCACAGGACCTCTCTAGGCTGTGCTCAGATCCTGCTACTCTGTGGTTCTCAAAGCCAGTTTGTTTGGGTTTTGCAGCTGGGACACTGTAGTAACTCCCAGGCTGTCCCTCTGCCCCAGAAAAACAAAAAACAAAACAACAACAACAAAAAAAAACGAGTCGTTTTCCGGAGCTCTCCTCTGTCAACAGCTCAGAGGGTTTGCCTTCACACTCAGGGATCACGCCCTGACCACCTCTGCGGACGTCTCCAGAGGCAGCTTTCCCCGCAGCCCGGCTCCCACAGTGCGCGTCTCTGTTGTGCGGGGGTAGGAGACCTTACCCTGACCCAGGAGAAATCTGACCCTTCCACGCGCCACGTGGATCTCCGAATCCGCTGCCTGCCTGTCCGTGCCGCCTGGGAAGCCGCGCTCTGGGTCCTGGCTGCTCTGTGGGTGCCTCCGTCAGCCGCAGCTTTCAGACCTCGGCAGACATCTACCTCCCCCCTATCTCAGGCTCAATCTGACCTTTCCGTGTGCTCTGTGGATCTCTGGTTCCCCCGCGTGTCTGCACCGATGGAGAGCAGAGTTCTGGGTCCCCGGGTTCCTGGCTGCTCGATGGGTGCCCAGCCGCCGGCCGCAGACCGCCGCAGACATCCACCTCCCACTGCAAGATGGCTCGGGCTCCGCGTTCGCGCTGGTGGCTCCGGCCGACTAAAACCCCGTGGCAGTGGGGCTGCCTGGCCGGGAGAGCCCCTTCCAGCAGTTCCCCGCCTTCCCCTGGAGGATAACTGACTCCTAGCTTGCCAACAAACACTCCCAATGCGACTCTCAGCCGCTCTCTCTCCCTCTGCCCAGCGACAAAGCTCCAGATGCATCTGTCTACTCTGCCACCATTTTCTCCTCCTCTTCTATTTTAGATTTTCAAAAAAGTTTTCAAAGAGTTCACATCACCAGCACCACTTCCCCCTATTGTAACATTAATGTACTTTTTTCACGTCAAGAAACAAACATTGTTATAGTACTATTACCTAATACCATACTTTATTCATATTTCACTAGTTTGTACCTAATGTCTTTTCTGTTCTGGGATCCCATCCAGGATATGACATTACATGTGCTCATCAGGTCCCCTTAGGTTCCTCTTAGCTATGACGGTTTCTCAGATTTTCCATGCTTTTGATGACCTAGACCAGTGGTCGGCAAACTGCGGCTCGCGAGCCACATGCGACTCTTTGGCCCCTTGAGTGTGGTTCTTACACAAAATAACCACATGTGGGTGCGCACGTACAGTGTGATTGAAACTTCATGGCCCATGCGCAGAAGTCAGTTTTCGGCTCTCAAAAGAAATTTCAATCGTTTATTATTGATATCTGGCTCTGTTGACTAATGAGTTTGCCGACCACTAACCCAGACAGTTTCAAGGATTACTGGTCAGGTATTTTGTTGAATGTCCCTCAATTTGAATTTGTCTGATGTTTTTCTCATGATTAGATCAAGATTCTGGACTTTTAGGGGGAAGACCACAGAGGCTTATTGCACTTTTCATTCCATCACATCAAAGATACATAATCAACTTGACATCACCTGGCTGAGGTAGTGTTTGTCAGGTTTCTCCACTATAAAATACTTTTTTATCCTTTTACATAAATCTCCTCTTTGGAAGTGAATCACTGACTAAAGCTCAAGTGGTGGGGAAGAGTTAAGTCCCACCTCCTTGAGGGGCAAGTATCTATATAACTTATTTAGGATTGTTTTATACAGAAGACAAGTCTCTTTTCCCTCATTTATTTATAAAGTCAACCATTTTATGTCAGCATGGACTTAAGGAGTATTTATTTTATACTTGGAGTTATAAATCCAAAACTGCATTTATCTTGTTATTCAACTTGTTCCAGCCATAGCCATTGGTATTTCCTGCCCTAGCCCTAGAATCTGCCATTTAGCCCTGGTTCCTTTATGGGAGAATGGTGCTAGAAACCAGGTGTACTTGTTGCTACTGAGGTTGCGAAGTGAGTGAAATTTCTCTTTGGCTCTCTTAGCTGATAGAACAAGAAAATGCATGTGTATTTGTTAATCTCTATTTTGTTTTTGTTAATCCTCACCAAGGATATGTTTTTCCTTTGGGAGAAAATGGAAGGGAGGGAAGAAGAGAGTGAGAGAAACATTGATGTAAAAGATACTTCGATTGGTTGCTTCTTGCATATGCCCTGACCAGGGCCTGGAAGCAAACCCAAAACCCAGGTACGTGCCCTTGACCAGGAATCAAGCTCTCTACCCTTCGGTTCGCAGGATGACACTCTAACCACTTAAAAACATCAGCCAGGGCTGTATGTTAATCTCTGTATATACATACCTGTAAATATTTCTATGTAACTATATATTAAATTGGAGGTACTAATGTCACTAACTCTAGCCATTAAAACATGTTTCATTAAAACATGCTTCCTCTTTTGCTTATCAGTAACCTCCAATAGTAGAAACCTGACTCCCACCGTTTATAATCCATTTATTTATTTGTTCAGTGTCAGCATAACATATTCAGCAGTTTTAGAATTTAACTGGTACCTAACTGAGAAACAACTTTGCTAACTAGAGTACAGCATTTATGTTCTTTGTCTTTGTTGTCATAGTTTCCAGTCAAAGCCCCCCGCCCCCCCAACTCACATTACCTTTTTAATATTAAATTCACTTAAATTACCCTTTTAATAAAATCTATTAGGATTTGATCATGTACATAGCCATACTTATTTAGTAAATAAGTAGTGACATTCTTCAGTTGGCAGCTTTCTGGCTTGCTTTTAGATGCTTAGCACTATCCTGAAGCAGTTTTACAGTTCTGTCCTGTTACTGCACTGAGGTTTCACTCACTTCGCAAACATCAAGTGTTTAATTTAGATTTAAGATTCCTTCTAATTCTAATGGCCCATATGCTTGTCAGCATTTCTTCTGAGGCATTGTAGCTAAGGATTTACTCAATTTCTTATTCATTTATTCACTCAACAGGTATTATAAAGGACTTGTAATTTGCAAAACACTCATAGTTTTTGTGCACTGCAAAGTCATAGTCATGTGAACTCTGTTGAAGTCAACCCTGGAAGCTCACTTCCAGGAATGAGATTCCTGGCAATAGAACTGACTCCCAGGAAAAAGTGTTTGAGTAACAGAGTTGGCTCACTCACCTTTCCCCACATGTCTATAAGGCTAACCACCACACCCAGATGTATCAACTCTTCCTTTTTTATACTTTCATAGCTTCATTTGTTTGAATTTTGAAAGTTTTTCACCTTGGGGAAGAATAACTAGTTACACTGGTATTGGTTCATTTTCCTTATCACTTGGCATATATATATATATATAAAAGCCAAGCTACTGGAATGACCAGTTGTTATGACATGCACTGCAGCGGCCAACTGGCCCAATCAGGGCCCCGATTAGCCCCCCCCCAACCTCCCCTGGCCCTTCCCCCTAGCCAGCCCAGTCCCCCATCGGCCCCCATCAGGGCAGGCCAGGCAGACCCCACCTGTGCACTAATTCATACACCAGGCCTCTAGTATTTTAATAGTTGAGTATAAAGAAAAATAGGGCATGGAAAATGTTGAAATGTGCCATAAAGAAAGAAAGAGAAGCAGATATGGGAGCTAGGAAGATTCCAAACAAATCTCAGACCTCACTTTTTTGTGTAGGGTATTCCTGGCTATATCATTGTTAAAGGTTATGCTAAGGTTACTTACCTTGGTTGATGATAATAAACTGGTAACTCACAGCCCAACTCCAACAATAACCAAAACTACCAGAGGGAGGCACTGGTGGTCCCAAGTCAGAGCATCCATAAGCTGCATTGCAGAAACATCACCTGCTCCTGACACTATATTGGGCCCATGGCAACTAGAAACCCCAATAGGGCCAGGCCTATCACCTGTCTCACCCAACCGCCAGGACACATTAGGCTTTGTCCTGTTAATATCTTTGTTCATGCTGACATTATAACTTCTGACCTGTGGTACCAGAATGGCACACTCAGTGACTTGAGTTCCACCCTTAGAATTTCTAATTACAACTGACCTTGCCCTAAATTAGAACATTGAGAAGCATTTCCCCAAATACTTTCATCAGCTGTATCAGTAAATATTGTCTTCTCTAGGTGGTACTCAACATTTAAAACATTACAGTGCATATTATTCATTACCTAGATAAGAAGAAAAAAGATTAACTTAAAATTGCTAGGAGAAAAAAGACTTTAGATTTTCACCATCCCTAGTTGTGGGGAGTAGGGAGAAATATTGCAGCAGATGGTGGTACTTTGCTTCTCCTGGGACCAGACCAGAGAGGGAACCAAAAAGCAAGAATGAACTGTATTAATCTGCTGAACCCTCAAACAAATTTCACATATTTTAGTGAGCCATGAAACTAACCTAAGTTATTTACAAAACACAAGTGTTTACTAAAACAGTGCAAATCAGAATTATTTTCTAAAAATGTTGAATATGAGTAAAATTTAACTATTAAAATAATGGCCAATGAGAACTTAAATTGAATCTCACTTTGGTAAGTCAGAACCCATAATCAGGAGTCATCTAAAAAGTGAGTCTTGGGAGGGAGCAAAAAATAAAGGCAAACTTGCTTTTAATGAAGGTGTCTGTGGCAAGAGCAAACCCTAAAGTGTAAGGAAGGAGGAGCACCGACAAACTGCAGAGGCAGTAGCAGTTGGGATTGACACAGGTGGCAAAGAGTGGAAGGTGGTGGAAAGCCTTCAAACACCCCTTCCCCCTGAGAATGAAGGTGGAATAGATGCAGAAGACAGAAGAGATTCATTTCACTTCATTGTTGATTATTATGGATTGACCCATAGAATGTGTATGACAGCTGATCATAGGGCCTTGCAAATTACTAGTGTACAGTACAATGCTGCAGTGTACAGTACAATGTGAATTTTTTACTCTCACATGGACATTCAGTAAATCAAAAGAATAAACCATGTAGAGGCTGAGTTCAGTCAGCCAAGCTTGCATGCATCTCCATTAGGGAACGTATTTATTTCAAGCTTATTAATGTAAATAATCACATGAAAGCATTCTGCTCTTATGCATTAATATCAAGAACAGGACATTTTGTTTCTCCCTTTTCAAGGTCCTCTCCCTTCAGTCTGATGGGACAGCACTTGTCCCACCTTCCTCAGAAGCACCTGGGAACTTGTTAAACATGCAGATACCTGGGTTTCACTGAATAAGAATCTCTGGGAGGGGGGAAGGAGGTAAAAATAGATTTTTAACAACTTTCTAGTAGATTGTTTAGTATCCTAAAGTTTTAAAATCCCTGAACTAGGGATGGAAGTTCACACAGCTAACTCATTTGGACAAAAGCAAACAAATTAGGCCATGGATTTGCTGAAGCCCAGCAACCAAAGATGGGTGTGCTGGTAAATGTTTTAACAGTAAGCTCTCCAAGGGAGAGCCCCAGTTTCTAGCATTTGCCATTTTCATCTTATAAATACTCTCACTATAACCAATTTCAAGCTACCAGTATGACATCACCTGATATGGGCTTGAGAAGAGATGCACAGTAGTACACTGTTATGTAACATTGCCACCATAACAGACATAAATAATCTCAAGATCATAAATAATAGTAAAATAGAGAAATAATTAGGAAGTGATATGTTGTCTTATTATAGTTTATCTTTGTCTTTATTATAATTTATAATTTAACTAGAGGCCTGGTGCGTGAAATTCATGCACTGGGGGAAGGTGTCCCTCAGCCCAGCCTGCATCTTTTCCAATCTGTCGCCCATCTGGGATCAGGCCTAAACCGGCATCGGACCTCCATCTCACAGTTTAGGACTGCTGGCTACCAACTACTCACCTGCCTGCCAGCCTGATCACCCCCTAACCACTCCCCTGCCTCTCTGATCGATGCCTAACTGCTACCCAGCTGCCCCAATTGCCCCCAACTGCCCTCCCCTGCTGGCCCAGCTGCCCCTAACTGCCCTTCCTTGAAAGTCCAGTCCCCTACAACTGCCCTCCTTTGCAGGCCTGGTCACCCCCAACTGCCCTCCCCTGCAGGCCTGGTCCCCCCACCCAACTGCCCTTTCTCTGCAGGCCCAGTCGCACCCAACTGTCCTCCCATGCTGACCTGGTCACCCCCCAACTGCCCTCCTCTGCTGGCCCAGTTGCCCCCAACTGCCCTCCCTCCCCTGCAGGCCCAGTCGTACCCAAATGCCCTCCCCTGCAGGCCTGGTCCCCTCTCCCCCAACTGCTTTCCCTTCCCTGCAGGCCCAGTCACACCCAACTGCCCCTGCCTGCAGGCCTGGTCACCCCAACTGCCCTGATTGTACCCAACTGCCCTCCCCTGCAGGCCCGGTCACCTCCAGCTGCCCTCCCCTGCAGGCCTGGTCCCCTCAACTGCCTTCCCCTGCAGGCCTGGTCACCCCCAACTGTCCTCCCCTGCAGGCCTGCCCCCCCCCAACTGCCTTCCTCCCCTGCAGGCCCAGTCATCCCCAACTTCCCTCCCTCCCCTGCAGGTCCAGTCGCACCCAACTGCCCTCCCTGCAAGCCTGGTCCTCCCCAACTGCCCTCCATTCCCTGTAGGCCCAGTTGCACCCAAATGCCCGCCCCTGCTGACCTGATCACCCCTAACTGACCTCCCCTGTTGACCTGGTCACCCCCAACTGCCCTCCTGTGTAGGCTTGGTTACCCCCAACTACCTTCCTCTGCTGGCCTGGTCACCCCTAACAGCCCTCCCCTGCTGGCCTGGTCACTCCCCAATTGCCTTCCCCTGCAGACCTAATCACCCACACCTACCCTCTCTTCCAGCCATCTTGTGGCAGCCATCTTTGACCACATGGGGACAGCCATCTTGTGTGAGGGTGTGAGGGTCACTTTGCATATTATCTTTATTATATAGAATTATATAATAACAAGTAGCTTGCTAATGTAATGATTGACCCTCACCGGTGTTATAAGCTGGCACCAGCACACCCAGCCTGCAACCATTCTTGAAAGACACAGCCCTCCTTTGGCCTGTGGACTAATCTTCACACATGAGCAGTCTGTTTGGCCACCCAGAACCTATTAGGCAGCTACTTTAGTCTCATTTAGAGGCCTGCCTCCAGCCTGACATAAGAAAAAAAGGCCACAGGTGGTTGGGTATGCGTGTATGCCTGCAGGCCAGAGGCAAACTGTCCTCTGAATCTTATACTCTAGTATCAAGTAGGATGAAGGAAGCAGGTGTACTTATAATGCAGTCCTGGGCCTCACCTCAGACCTTCTGTATCAGAATCATAGAAGTCAGGCCCAGGAATTTGCATATTTACAAACTTATCAAGCAATTCTGCTAAGAACTAAAATTTGAGAATCCTGGGTTGGAGCAGCTATAGTTAAAGATAAGTACACTTCCCCTGGCTAAGTGGTTCAATTGGCTGAAGCATCATCCCAAACACCAAAAGATTGTGGGTTTGATTCCCGGTCAGAGCACATTAAGGAGACAACTGGTGGATATTTCTCTCTCACATCAATGTTTCTCTTTCTCCCTGTCCCTTCCTCTCTGTGTAAAATCAATAAAAACGTGTCCTTGGGTGAAGATTAAAAATAAATAAATAAAAGATATGATAGTACCTTTCAAGTTATGGTATGAATCTTGTGGTATATGAAATATATCTTCATAAAGCTGTTATTAAAAAATAAAATTGGGAATGGGGTAGGATGTATGGTTTTTGGAATAACTACTGACTGCCCCCCACCCATTCCTAAAAGTAAAATTCTGAAAAAATATATATATATTGGATAACAAAGTATTACAAAATTTAAATCAATTCTTCTGCATGTAAATGGGCTAAATTTATTTTTAATAGCGAATTTTTTAAGGATCCCTTTAAAATGATGGGGCATGCCCTGCCAGCATGGCTCAGTGGTTGAGCATCAACCTATGAACCAGAAGATCATGATTTCATTCCTGGTCAAGGCACATGCCCAGGTTGCGGGCTCAGTCCCCAGTGTGGGTTGTGCAGGAGGCAGCCGATGAATAATTCTCTCTCATCATTGATGTTTCTGTTGCTCTCTCCATCTCCCTTCCTCTATGAAATCAATAAAAAATATATATATATATATATTTTTTTTTTATTTTTTTTTAAATGATGGGGCATGCTAGGGAACAGCATGTGTTCTGGCTCTGCCATTAGCTTTCTAACTTTGGGCAATTAGCTTTCCCCTTCCTAGATTTCTTTTTCCCTATATGCAAAACAAGGGATTGGACACAAGAATACTTCAAGTCCTTTCAGCTCTAACTGGTGATCTCACTGCCTAATTAGAGTGGTGGGTTTTTATTTTCCCTTCAGCAATCAGTTTTTAGGCCATTGTATACTAGGTGTACTGGTTAATAATGCGGATTTTTTTTATAGATGGAGTTACACATATGTTGATATATATGCAATTTGACATGCATACTATTTGTTGTATTGCTCCTTCAGATTACTACTTGTTCCTATTGATGGCACAAGCACTTTCTGATCAACACGTACGAAGAAATGGAAAATTGGGTCTCTGAATGGTTTGCCTCAAAACAAGAAAAGTTCTATTGGGACGATATCCACAAATTACCTGAAAGATGGAGGAAATGTATAGCTAAGCTATGGTCATTACTTTGAATAAAGCACTTTTTAAAAATATTTTATTGACTTTTTTACAGAGGGGAAGGTAGAGGGATGGAGAGTTAGAACCATCAATGAGAAAGAAACATTGATCAGCTGCTTCCTGCACACCCCCTGTTGGGGATGTGCCTGCAACCAAGGTACATGCCCTTGACTAGAATCGAACCTGAGACCCTTCAGTCTGCAGTCCAATGGTCTATCTGCTAAGCCAGACTAGTTAGGACTGAAAAAAGCACTTTTGATGTTTCTCTTGAAATTATCGTTTTTTCTTTTATTACAAAAATCCACAATATTATGGTTAATCATTAGCCCATTAAAATGCATATTAATCATTAACCAGTTAATGGTGCAGATTAATAATTAGCCAGTTAATGTAGATTACCTATTAACTGTTTAATAGTGTGGATTAATCATTAACTGGTTAATAATGTGGATTAATCACTAACTGGATAATAATGCAGATTACCTATTAACCAGTTAATAATGCTGATTTTGTAATCCAAAGAAAACACAATGATTTCAAGAGAAACATCAAAAGTGCTTTATTCAAAGTAATGTCCATCGCTAGCTACACATTTCCCCCATTTTTCAGGTAATTTGTGGATACCGTCCCAATGGAACTTTTCTTGTTTTGAGGTACACCATTCAGAGACCCAATTTTCCACTTCTTCGTACATTTTGAAATGCTGATCAAAAAGTGTGGGACAAGTGATAATCTGAAGGAGCTAGATCTGGTGAATATGGCGGTTGGGTAAATACTTCCTAGGCAAGATCTTTTAATGTGACTTTAACTGGTTTTGAAGTGTGTGATGGTACGTTATCATGAACCAAAATTAGTTTGCCATGTCTTATAGCCCATTCTGGTCGTTTTATAATCAAAGTGTGGTTCAAATTGATTATTTGTTGTCAGTAGAAATCAGTATTAATGGATTCACCTGGTTTTAAAAGTTCATAATACTCTACACCTTCCTGATCCCACCAAACGCAGAGCATTGTGTTCTTTCCAAAGCGATTATGCCTTGCAGTTGATGTTGATGGTTGACTTTGGATCAATCCATGATTTTGTACATTTGGGATTCTCAAAATAAATCCACTTTTCATTGCCCGTCACAATTTGATGCAAAAAAGACCTTTTTTTTGTGCCCTTGAAGCAACCTTTCACTGATGACTTTTCAGTTTTTCATTTGCCTTTTGTTCAGTTGATGTGGCACCCATTTTCCTTCCTTTAAAATCTTTCCATTGCTTGTAAATGATCAGAAATTATTTGCTGAGCAATGTTTAATGTTTCTGCAAGTTGATTTTGAGTTTGACATGCATCTTCATCCAATAATGCTTGTAATTGTTAGTCTTCCAACTTTTTTGGTTGACCTTTGTCTTTGTCTTTCACATTGAAATCATCACTTTTATTTATTTATTTTTTTAAATAAATCTTTATTGTTCAGATTATTACATTTGTTAATCTTTCTTCTCCCCATAGCTTCCTTCCACCCGGCTCCCACCCCTCCCTCTACCCTTACCTCTCCCTGCATTGTTCTCATCCAGAGGTGTATGATTTTTGTCCAGTCTCTCCCTGCACCCCCCTCACTCCTTTTCCCCTGAGAATTATCAGTCAACTCCCTTTCTGTGCTTCTGATTCTATTATATTCACCAGTTTATTCTGTTGATCAAATTTTTAATTCACTTAATTTTTAGATTCACTTGTTGATAGATATGTATTTGTTGTTCATAATTTTTATCTTTACCTTTTTCTTCTTCTTCCTCTTCTTAAAGAGTACCTTTCAGCATTTCATATAATACTGGTTTGGTGTTGATGGACTACTTTAGCTTTTTCTTATCTGTGAAGCTCTTTATCTGCCCTTCAATTCTGAATGATAGTTTTGCTGGGTAGATTAATCTTGGTTGTAGGTTCTTGCTATTCATCACATTGAATATTTCTTGCCATTCCCACCTGGACTGCATAATTTCTGTTGATAAATCAGCTGACAATCATATGGGTGCTCGCTTGTAGATAATTAACTGTTTTTTTCTTGCTGCTTTTAATATTCTCTTTTTGTCTTTTGCTCCTGGTGTTTTAATTATGATGTGTCTTAGTATGGTTTTCTTTGGATTCCTTTTATTTGGGGTTCTGTGTGCTTCCTGGACTTGTAAGTCTATTTCTTTCACCAGATATGGGAAGTTTTCAGCCAGTAATTTTTCAAATAGGTTTTCAGTATCTTGCTTTCTCTCTTCTCCTGGCACCCCAATTCTGATGTTGGTACGCTTGAAGTTGTCCCAGAGGCTCCTGATACTATCTTCACATTTTTGGGTTCTTTTTTCTTTTTGCTTTTCTAGTTGAGTGCTTTCTGCTTCTTATATTTCAAATCTTTGATTTGATTATTGCCTTCCTCTAGTCTGCTGTTAGGTCTCTGCAAAATTTTTTTATTTCAGTCAGTGTCTGTTTAATTTCTAGTTGGTCCTTTTTCATCTTCTCTTGAGTCTTGCTAAATGTATCCATCTTTTCTAGGAAAAACTTGAAAAACCTTGTAACCGAGGTTTTGAACTCTATATCCAGTAATTTGTTTTCCTCCATTTCTTTCATTTGTAATCTGTTTCTTTGTCTCCACATTTTCACTCTGCCAGGAGAACTTCTGTGTTGGATTCAGCCTTATGATACAAGACTTGCAAAACCTCAAAAGCCTCTCTGTTCAGCTTGGCTGGGGTGGAGTCTCAGTGCTGAGTAGACAGCCGTGGCTTCCAGTCAGCCCCGCCCTGTGTGGCCCCTGAGTCTCAAGTGTCTCTCGGTAATCGATGCAGCCCTCTCTGTGTACATGTGTGCATGCCTCTAGACCTCTGCTTTTCCAGTTCCCTTGCACTCCTGGACCCATATGAGTCTGGGTCCCCAGGGTTTTGCCCAAAACTGGAGTTCAGTCCAGTCAGAAGTGGCACAGTTGGGAGGGTCTGTCTCCCACTCTCTAGAGAAAGCCAGTGGCACAATCAGCAGTCCATCCTCTCTGTGCGCATTGGTGTGTGCACCCCCAGACTTCTGCCCTTTTGTGGCTCCCCTAAATTTCCGTGCACTCCTCCCTTTTCCCAGTCCAGACTCCCCCAGAATGAGTCTCACCCAGAACTGGGTTTCAATGCAGTAGGATTAGGGGTTCAGTGCTGTCAGGAGTCTCTGTCTCCCTCCCGCCAATGGAAGCCAGCCAGGCACTCCACCATCCCACTCTCTCCACACACGCATCTCCTTACCTCAGCTTGTTCCAGCTCTTCTGAGTCTCCGTGAGCCCCTCTCTTTCCTTCTAGTTGTATAATTTCCACTCAGCCAGCTTTCCTGTGGTTCTGGATGATGTCCGTTCTGTCTTTTAGTTGTAGTTTTGAAATTGTTGTGCAAGGCAGCAGTATAGGTGTTCACCTATGCCACCATCTTGTTTTTTCCTGAAATAATCAACTTTAAAGTGCTTATACCGGCATTTGCAAGTATCTTGAGATGGGGCATGTTTGCCATGAGCTTCCCAAAGAATACAATAACTTTCAGCAACACTTTTCTTCAAAATAAAGTAATGAATTAAAACTTCCCACAACTGCTCCTTTTTTGGCATGAAATTCAACATTTTTAAGTGTAAAAATATCTATGATGTTAACACCTTCAGTAAATTTGACATATGAAGTTTTGAAGCTTGTCAATACAATAAAATAGCATACATATCAAATCACATATATATCAACAATGTGTAAGTCCATCTATTGAAATAAAAACACATTAACAGGTACACCAAGTAATTTCAGTTCTCTCCACTAGAGGGTAGCCAGAGAAAGGAGATGAGCCTCAAAACAGTTAACTTGTGTAGTTGTATTCTTTGTAGCGAATCCTGACCCTCTCAAAAAAAAAAAAAAATTGATGGAGGAATTTATATTATATGGCAAAAATAAAATTTAGATATCCATTAGTTTAATTTATCTTAGCTATTGAGCTTTTATATTACACAAAGAAATTATGAGGTGTTTTACACAATTTTCTTTTTATTCAATATAAAGAGATCGAGTATATACAGACTGTCTATCCCTAGATAAGAAATTTAATCTTCACTAAATCAAACTTAAACCCACCTTTTTCCCATCTTTTTTATTGGCATTTCTAATAGTATCGAGAATTTTGATCAGGAGACTTCACTGATTTTCATTTACTTACTAGAAAAAATTCCCTCTGTTTGGACAACTTTCTAACTAGGTTGGTTTCCTATTACTCCCCATGAATTATCCTGTACCCCAGAGATACCCCTTTCCATAAAAACCCCACAGACATAGCCTTGGTGTTTGCCAGGCTGATCCAGCTGTGGTTTATTAGAAAGAGCCACAAGCTGGAGTCAAAAGATCTATTGCACAGAAATCTTTGGAGAAATGTCTGATTTCAGGGCTAGGCAAGGTAGGTACAACATGAGCCTAGAACATATTATGCCATAAATTAAGGAAGTACTCAAAGTAGCTGATGGGTTGTGTCACAAGGACAGGAAACAGCTTTAAAGGGCAGTAGGCCAAATCAGTGACAATTTGAGAACCGAAGTACAGTGAAAGCCATGAGTCCAAACCAATAATAAACAGATAAAAAACTAAATAAATAAAA
>JAAGEH010000015.1:33044469-33069865 GCA_011751065.1 Lasiurus cinereus | reverse complement strand
ATGAGTCCAAACCAATAATAAACAGATAAAAAACTAAATAAATAAAATGGAGGTAATGGGAGGGGATCTTGTTTACAGTAGATAGTAGAGTGCAACGGCTGAAGGTGAAGGAAGTGCATTCTCAGCTGAAATATTACTGATGCTGGGTTCTTCTTAGGGTCTCACATTTACACATTTTAAAAGCTTTAAAAGTTATATGTGCTTGCAAATCCTGACCAGGCCCCTAAGATCTCTACAGCCATAGATACCATATATGACTTCACAGCAGAGGCAGTTACCAATCATTGGGCACTTACCATGGATCAGGCACTGTGGAAGGCATTTTTCTGCATTATCACAGTCTTCAATATAGTACTTGAAGAGATTTTTATCCTGATTATAGAGATGAAACAGGCTCAGAGAAGTTCAGTAACTTGCTCAGGATCATCTAGTTATTATGTGACAATGTTGAAATTTGAACCCAGGCTTGATACTAATACTTCCAAAGAAGATAATCATACTTTTTCTCTTTTTACAAATCAATCATTGTATTCTAAAATATTATTTAGCTAATTTATTTAACACTGTTAATTTCTGTCTCCCCCTACACACACCACCACCACCACCACCACTGCCCACAGGAGCAGAGGTTTGGTCTAGTTTATTTTTTAAATATATTTTATTGATTTTTTTACAGAGAGGAAGGGAGAAGGATAGAGAGTTAGAAACATTGATGAGAGGGAAACATGGATCAGCTGCCTCCTGCAACACCTCCTACTTGGGATGTGCCTGCAACCAAGGTACATGCTCTTGATGAGAATCAAGCCTGGGACCCTTCAGTCCACAGGCCAATGCTCTATCCACTGAGCCAAACTGGTTAGGACTCTCTAGTTTGATAGATTCCCAGGCATCTGGAATAATATCTGGCAATGTTGGATTTTGGCAGGGGTGTTTTGTTTTGCTTTTTTTTTTTTTTTTTTCTCCCCTTAAGAGATTTTTTTTTTCCATTGATTTTTAGAGAGGAAGGGAGGGAGGAAGAGGAAGGGGAAGAGAGAGACTTCGATGTGAGAGAGACACATCAATTGATTAACTCCTGCACCCTGAACTGGGCCAGGAATCAAACCTGCAACCTATGTAGGTGCCATTGACTGGGAATTTAACCCGAGACCCTTCTGTGCTCAGGCCAAAGCTCTAACTACTGACACACACTGGACAGGGTGGATAATGTTTTTAATGAAGAGTAACACCTTAGAAATGTTGGGGGGATTAAACTAGATGATGTATAAATAACACACATATCCTTTGCCTTGAATTTTGCACAAGTTTGTAACTTTATTTTATTGTTTAAAGTATTACACATAGTAGTGCATATATCTCCTTTTTGTAACTTTTAAGCAGAGTCCCTATCACTTCTCTCAAAGTTTCGGGAGTGACAAATTTCTTCTCCTCAGATAAAAATGATGGAGAGGCCTCTACCTTGTGTGCTTGTGATCAGAAGATAGCCAGGCCATAAAACATACTCTGCTTGCATCTATGAAATACCTTAAAGCTACTAAATTACTGGGAACTTTTTCATAACAAGATACAATTTTAAAATACAGTGGTACCTCGAGATACGCGTTTAATTCGTTCCATAACCTTGAGGCGTGGGAAACTATGAGACACTCGAGTCACCATAAACTGGTGGGTCGTGTGCAGCTGGCCGATCTGCACGATTACTCCTATCTCAAATATTGCTCATATTTCAAAGCAAAAATCGCTCGCTCGACAGCTAGTATCTCAAAAATCTCGTATGTTAGGACACTCGTATCTCGAGGTACCACTGTATGGATAGTTTCCAATCTTTTTTAACTTCTGGACACTGGCAAGGAAACCCTTCTTTTCCCAAGGGAGACACATTTTCCATGCCATTGAAAATGAATATGGCCGAGACCGGTTTGGCTCAGTGCTTAGTGGATAGAGCGTCGGCTTGAGGACTGAAAGGTCCCAGGTTGGATTCCCGTCGGGGGGCATGTACCTTGCTTGCGGGCACATCTCCACTGTGGGGCATGCAGGAGGCAGCTGATCGATGTCTCTCTCTCATCGATGTTTCTGACTTTCTATCTCTCTCCCTTCCTCTCTGTAAAAAAAATCAATAAAATATATTTTTAAAAAAAGAAAAAAAGAAAATGAATATGTGAGGGAGAAACCAAGATGGCAGCATAGGTAAACACCTAAATTGCTGCCTCGCACAACAATTTCAAAACTACAACTAAAAGACAAATTGGACATCATCCAGAACCACAGGAAGGCTGGCTGAGTGGAAATTCTACAACTAGAAGTAAAGAGAAAAGCACACTGAGACTCAGAAGAGCTACAAAAAGCTGAGGTACTGAAACATGTGCGTGGAGAGTATGGGCAACTGAGTATGTGGCTGACTTTCTCAAGTGGGAGGGAGACAAAAGCTCCTGACTGCACTGAACTCTAGTTCTGGGTGAGACTGTGGGGACCCACAGTCATTCGGGGAGAAACTGGACTGTCTGGCAGTGGGTGGAACTCGAGGGCAGCTTTCTCTCAGAGGAGCTTTCAGTGAATACCATGGGATACTGAAACACAGGGGCCTCTTAGGGCAGGGCTCATGGGAAACCAATGCTGTCTGTTCTGCCCTGAGACTCTTCCCCCTCCAAGCTGAGCACAGAGGCTTTTGCAAGTCTTGTCTCATAAGGGTGTCTCCAGCACAGAAATTCTGCCAGCGTAGACACAGCTGATCCTCACAGCCAATTGGCCTGGAGATCAATTCCTCCCAGGGATACAAATAACAATCAAGCCTTAACTACACCAAGCTTTTGCACATAGTTCACAATGGATGCAACAAGAGTGTCCACTTAGGTAACTGGGGAGGCTGAGCCACTGGGCCCTATAGGACATATAACATACAAAGCCATTCTGTCAACTCAGGGAAGCAGCCAAAATGTGGAGACAAAGAAACAGGTCACAAATGAAAGAAATGGAGGAAGGCAAATGACTGGATATAGAGTCCAAAACCACAGTTATAAGGTTTTTCAAGAATTTTCTAGAAAGGCCGATAAATTTAGTGAGACCCTCATGGATATGAAAAAGGACCAACTAGAAATTAAGCATACACTGACTGAAATAAAAAACATACAGAGATCTAACAGCAGGCCAGAGGATCACAAGAATCAAGTCAAAGATTTGAAATACAAAGAAGCAAAACACACTCAACCAGAAAAAAAAAATAAAAAAGAACCCAGAAATATGAAGATAGTGTAAGGAGCCTGTGGGACAACTTCAAGCTTACCAACATCCAAATTATGGGGGTGCCAGAAGAAGAGAGAAAGCAAGATACTGAAAACCTATTTGAAGAAATAGTGACTGAAAACTTCCCCCACCTGGTGAAAGAAATAGACTTACAAGTCCAAAAAGCATGGAGAACCCCAAACAAAAGGAATCCAAAGAGGACCATACCAAGAGACATCATAATTAAAATGCCAAGAGCAAAAAAAAAAAAAAAGAGGATATTAAAAGCAGCAAGAGAAAAATAGTTACCTACAAGGGAGCACTCATACTACTGTCAGCTGATTTCTCAACAGAAACCATGCAGGCCAGATGGGAATGGCAAGAAATATTCAAAGTGATGAATAGCAAGAACCTATAACCAAGATTACTCTACCCAGCAAAACTATCATTCAGACTTGAAGGGCAGATAAAGAGCTTCACAGATCAGAAAAAGCTAAAGGAGTTCATCACCACCAACCAGTATTATATGAAAAGTTGAAAAGTATTCTTTAAGGAGAGGAAGGAGAAAAAAAGATAAAGATAAAAATTATGAACAACAAATACATATCTATCAACAAGTGAATCTAAAAATCAAGGGAATAAAAATATCTGATGAACAGAATAAACTGGTGAATATAATAGAATTAGGGGCATAGAAAGGGAGTTGACTGATAATTCTCAGGGGGAAAGAGGTGAGGGTGGATGCAGGGATAGACTGGACAAAAATCATACACGTATGGATGAGGACAGTGTTGGGGGGGTAGGGCAGAGGATGGGGTGGGAACTAGGTGGAGGGGAGCTATGAGGTAAAAAGAGGAACAATTGTAATAATCTGAACAATAAACATTACATTTAAAAAAAATGAAAATGGTAGTAATATCTCCATTCTAGGGGCCCAAAAAGTCTTACAAATGTTGAGGGATTGGTGGGAGATGGAAACTCAAGACCACACCAAACAACACAGATTTGGGGCATGTTCTTAGTACATCATGCTGGCCCCACTTTAAGGGGGAAATAAAAAGAAAGAATGAGAAAAACATATGCTAGCAAAACAAAAGTAAGCAGTAGTCTGTGATTTTCATGAGAGTAGTGTCTGCTTTTGCTAACTGCTTAATCCCAGCCCTTAATCCAGTGCCTAATATATAGTAGGTACTCAGTAAGTATTCATAAACTGATCGACTATCAACTTTTGTTGCGATAACAACCACCCCAAATCTCAGATACAACAAATCGTTCTCTTGCTTGTGGTTCTGTGGGCTGGCTCTGGGTCTACAAAGCTCAGGGATCCTGGCTTCTTATTGGTAGACTTGGATTTAGGTCTGCTCCTCACTTCAGGAACCACATGAAAGAGAAGCAGCTCCTTGTACCATATCATCTTTTAGTGGGTAGCAGGAGTATGCGAAGGAAGCAAAAAATACAAGGTAATTCTTAAAGCCTCTGTTCAGAATTTATATACTATAATTTGGGCTCATGAATGTCAGCCTACTGGAATCATTGCTCAAAACAGTTCACATGAACAAGCTCAAAGTTGATAGAATGGGGAAATATACTCCACCTCTATTAAATGGATGAACTACAAAGTTTCACAGAAACGCATGCATGCATATGTATAGTTCTATTGTATGGAAAAGGTAGAGATGAGAATAATAATACAACATTATATACACTCTTGTTCATACACCAGACCAGAGTAGAGGTGGCTGAGAAGAACTGTTTATGTTATTCTGATTATAATTATTCATGCATTTATGGCTTATTTAAGTAAGACATATCTTTTGCTCTGGGTAAGAGTCCTTGAGGGCTGGGATGGTGTCAGGTTTGGCTCATCAATGAACCCCCAGAATGTAGAACAGTGCCTAGAACAGTAGTAGCTGCTTAACAAATATAATTAAAATAATGGATGAATAATTGAGCATCTCTGGCCCTAGCTGGTTTGACTCAATGGATAGAGTATCGGCCTGTGGACCAAAGTGTCCCATGTTCAATTCCAGTCAAGGGCATGTAATTTTGGTTGCAGGCTCCTCCAGGCCTGTGCCCTGGGGGGGGGGGGGACACGTGCAGGAGGCAACCAATCGTTGTGCTTCTCTCACATCAATATTTCTCTGTTTTTCCCTCTCTTCCACTCTCTCTAAAAACCAATAGAAAAAAATATCCTTGGGCGAGGATTTAAAAAATAATAATATCCATGTATAAAATAAATAAATAAATAAGATCTTTATGTTCCATTAGAGTTTGTGCATGCCCCATCTTTCTTTGTAGCATCTCAAAGTATTTCACAGTTAAGTCAGAGAAGTCGCCTTGTAATCATTTCAGAGAAGAGAAGTCACTTTAGTATTTGAAAAAAATATATTACAAAAGGACAAAGTTTATTCAAGAGATTCTAGAAGAGGAATTTACAAGCTGGAATTAGGTCTGACTGCAATTACAGAATGCATCTGGAAAGCCTTGATGAGAGGGCTCTCTGATGGCACTTGATTTCTGGCATTTATCTAGCAAAGCTGTGTAGAGATAACACATTACCCAGTCTTGCACAACATCTGCAGGATGTAAACCAAGTAGGCAGATGAGAAACTCCTTTCACAAGCTTTGAGGGGAAAAAAGAAATCCTTTCTGCTCATTTAATCATGTTCAGTAAATCCTGAGTTATTAAATAAAATGGGCCTCCTTCTTATTCTCAGTTGACCCCTGAGGGCTTCCTGTGTAGTCAGATTTAGATGTTCTGTAAAAAAACTAATTGTTCAGATACAGGGAGAAATCAATTGCCTACCTTATAGAGGAGCAAAAATATACCTTTCCATACTTAGCACATTTTCCCACAGAAATATCCCAAAGCAGAGGCAAATGAATGCTATAAGCATAACATTCAATTGAAGCCTTGGATTTTTAAAAATATATTTTTATTAATTTCAGAGAGGAAGGGAGAGGGAGAAAGAGATAGAGACATCAGTGGTGAGAGAGAATCTTTGATCGACTACCTCCTGCATGCCCTCCACTGGGGATTGAGCCCGCAATGGGAGCATGTGCCCTGATGGGGAATCATATCTCTACCTCCAGGTTTGTAGGTCTATGCCCAACCCTGAGCCATGCCCTGAGCTACACCGGTGAGGCTGAAGCCTTAGATTTTACCTTAAAAATCCATGCAAATGTTGCTTTTTATTCCATAAACATCCAAAATGGTTGTAATATAAAAATACCATTTAAAAGTACACATCATCTAGTAAAATGGACACTCCAGAAAGATGCTTCTTATTGCTTTACGTATGGCCCCTTCTCTATCTATCCTACCCCACTTTTCCCTAGGCTCACATATCTTTGAGAAACAAGCCCTTTGATCTTTGTGCTAAAAGCTGTGAACCAGATTATAAAATTTAGATCTGCTTGGTGAGACTTTGCCACCCCATACAGGAGGGAATTCTTAAAAGGGATGCCAGAAGGAAGTGGAGGGTCTCCTAAGCAAGTGAAAACCAAGCAATCAGAATCAACAAAAGAAAATATTACTTCAAGGGTCTTGGGGGAATTCCTCCAGGATCTCTGTTGTGACTGGTATGAAATGAAGCAGTCATTGGCTATTCTTCCCCCATGGCTTAATTTGGGATGTCACTCTAAAATTCCATGCCTCAAATCCCCACCCCCACATAAGTCACCCAATCTTGTTTGTACAATAGAAATGTGTCTGTCTGGTGGGGTATAGGCTATCCATAATATTAAAGAAGAGGTATCTTTTTGTGATTACAAGAGTAATTCATATTCATTGTTTAACAAACTAGAAAGGATAAAAATAACGGGAAAAATAAGCTAATGACCCAGAGTGACCCCATTTTAGCATATTTTGAAAAAAAATATGTTCTTACTGATTTGAGAGAGAAAGGGAGAGAAAGAGAGAAACATTGATTGGCTGCCTCCTGCAAGCCCCCTACTGGGGATCAAACCTGAAACCTGGAATCAAACCTGTGACCTCTTAGTTCATGGGTTGACACTCAACTACTGAGCCACATTTTGGCATGGGCCTCTTTTGGCATGTTTTCTTTCAGCTTTTCTTCCAGCCTTTTTAAAAAAACATAATAGAGATCATCCCACATAGGTACACTTCTATCTTAACTTCATCTCTGTAACATTTTCCCATGTCCTTAAATATTCCTCTAATAACATTGTCTAACAATAATACATTATCCTGGTATCGAGGTATGCCATAATTTATTCAATTATTATTTTAATGTTAGAGGTTTAGATTATTTCCAATTTTTCAGCTTTCTAAATAACACTTGGATGAATATCTTTCTGCATATTTTTTTGTATTCTTATTGAAGTGTCTCAGGATGGAGACTTAAAGTACTAGTATATGCACATTTTTGCCCAGCTGTTATGACTCATTGGTTGAGCATCAACCCATGAACCAGGAGGTCAGGGTTCGATTCCCAGTCAGGTCACAGCCCAGGTTTAAGGCTTGATCCCCAGTGGGATCATACAGGAGGCAGCCAATCAATGATTCTCTCTAATCATTGATATTTCTCTCTCTCCCTCTCCCTTTCTCTCTCTGAAATGATGGTGGAGTTATGTCTTGGAGGTGCAAATAGCTGGTTTATATGTTGATATAGACAACTGAGTCAAAGAATATGAGTGATTTCTTCCACAATTTTGTTCTCTCTCTAGAATAATTTATTACAATAATTATAATTAATATTGATTTAATCTCTATTTAGAAAGAGGCAATATACAATTTATAGCAAAATTTAAAAAAAACAACCAAGAGGAAAATCCAAGATGGCGGCATAGGTAAACACCTATACTGCTGCCTCGCACAACAGTTTCAAAACTACAACTAAAAGAACGGACATCATCCAGAACCACAGGAAAGCTGGCTGAGTGGAAGTTCTACAACTAGAGGGAAAGAGAGGGGCTCACGGAGACCCAGAGGAGCTGCAAAAAGCTGAGGTACGGAGACGCGCACGCGTGCTGAGAGAGCGGGTGCCGGAGAACCTGGCTGGCTTTCTGTGGCGGGAGGGAAACGGAGACTCCCAACGGCATTGAACCCCTTATCCTACGACACTAAACCCCAGATCCAGCCAAAACTCATACGGGGGGAGTTTGGACTGTGAAAAGAGAGAAGTGCACGGAAATTTAGGGGAGTCGCAAAGGATCGGAGGTCTGATCGCGCACGGCACCACGAGGAGGACAGATTGCTGATTGTGCCGCTGGCTTTTGCGAGTGGGCGGGAGACAGACCCTCCCAACTGTGCCACTTCTGAGTCCACTGGGCCCCTGTTTCGGGCGAAACCCTGGGCTCCTAGACTCGTGTGGTCCTGGTGCGCAGGGGAGCCGGAAAGGCAGCGGTTAGAGGCACTGTGGGCGCGCGCACAAGGACCGCTCCAGCCATTACCCAGTCACGTGAGACTCAGAGGCCGTGGAGGGCGGGGCCGACTGGAAGGCAAGGCGGTCCCTTAAGCCCTGAGACTCCACCCCTCCCAAGCTCAACAGAGGCTTCTGCGGCTGAATCCAGCACAGAAGTTTCCCAGGCATAGTGAAAATGCCGAGACAAGGGAAGGGATTACAAGCAAAAGAAATGGAAGAAAAAAAAACGACTGGATATAGAGTTCAAAACCACGCTTATAAGGTTTTTCAAGAATATGCTAGAAAAGATGGATAAATTTAGTGAGACCCAAGAGGAGATGAAAAAGGTCCAACTAGAGATGCAAAAGATCCAACTAAAGATGAAAAAAGACCAACTAGAAATTAAACATACACTGACTGAAATAAAAAATATTATACAGAGTCCTAACAGCAGACTAGAGAAAGGCAAGGATCAAGTCAAAAATTTGAAATATAAAGAAGCAGAAAACATTCAACTGGAAAAGCAAGAAGAGAAAAGAATCCAAAAATGTGAAGATAATGTAAGGAGCCTCTGGGACAGCTTCAAGCGGACCAACATCAGAATTGTGGGGGTGCCAGAAGAAGAGAGAGAGCAAGATACTGAAAACCTATTTAAGGAAATAATGAGTGAAAACTTCCCACATCTGGTAAAAGAAATAGACTTACAAGTCCAGGAAGCACACAGAACCCCAAATAAAAGGAATCCAAAGAGGACCACACCAAGACACATCATAATTAAAATACCAAGAGCAAAAGACAAAGAGAGAATATTAAAAGCAGCAAGAGAAAAACAGTTCATTTACCTACAAGGGAGCACCCATACGACTGTCAGCTGATTTCTCAACAGAAACGATGCAGGCCAGGTGGGAGTGGCAAGAAATATTCAATGTGATGAATAGCAAGAACCTACAACCAAGAATAATCTATCCAGCAAAGCTATCATTCAGAATTGAAGGGCAGATAAAGACCTTCACAGAGAAGAAAAAGCTAAAGGAGTTCATCAACTCCAAACCAGTATTATATGAAATGCTGAAAGGTACTCTTTTAGAAGAGGAAGAAGAAAAAGGTAAAAGACAAAAAATTATGAACAACAAATACACATCTATCAACAAGTGAATCTAAAAATTAAGTGAATTAAAAATTTGATCAACAGAATAAACTGGTGAATATAATAGAATCAGGAGCACAGAAAGGGAGTAGACTGATAATTCTCAGGAGGACAAAAATCATAAAGCATCAAACAGACTGTGAAATTACAGCAGAAAGATTAAAGTTAGGTGAGGTAGATCAGTGATCAATCAAAGGACTTGTATGCATGCATATAAGCATAACCAATGATCACAGACACTGGGGGGTCGGGGTATGCCTGGGAGGGAGGGGGGGCAATGGGGAGATATGTATAAAAATTAATAAAAATTAATTTTAAAAAAAACCAACCAAGTACAATTCAATATCTTTATTAAACCTTAACTGTCATCAAGCACAAGTTAACATTTCTCTTTCCTCTTCTTTTTGCTCACAATGCTTCGGGTGTTTTTTAACACTTTTTACCAGTCTCAGAAAATACTTCAATTATTATTTCACAGCAAAAGAACAACCAACAAAATTCATAGGCAACCTACAGAATAGGAGAAAACATATGCAAACCACATATCTGATAAGGGATTAATACTAAAATATATAAAGAACTTACACAACTCAACAGCAAAAAAACACACACACACACACACACACAAAAAAAAAACCCTCACAAATTATCTGATTAAAAAATAGGTAGAGGAACTAAATAGGCATTTCTCCATGGAAGACATATAGATGGCCAATAGACATGAAAAGATGCTCAACATCACGAATCATCAGGGAAATGCAAATCAAAACCACAGTGAGATATTATCTCACACATGTTAGAATAGCTATTATAAAAAAAAAGTAAGAGATAGCAAGCTAGGAGGATGTGAAGAAAAAGGAATTCTTGTGCACTGTTGGTAGGAATGCAAACTGTGCAGCCACTATGGAAAACAGTATAGAGGTTCCTCAAAAAATTAAACTTCCATATGATCCAGAAATCCTACTTCTGGTTATATAAGCAAAGAAAATGGAAACAGGATAATGCCATGTTCACTCTGGTATTATTCATAATAACCAAGATATGCAAACAACCTAAGTGTCTGTCAATGGATAAATGAATAAAGAACATGTGGCATGTATATACAATGTAATATTATTCAGCCACAAAAAAAAGGTCGTCCTGCTATTTGTGAAATGTACCTTGAGGATAGTACTTACTATGCTCAGTGAGATGAGTTAAAGACAAAAACGATGATATCACATAGGTATAGAACAAAAAAAAGCCTAACTCCCCCCCCCACCAAAAAAAAAAAAAGAGAAAGAACTCTCTCTCTTCCATCATGGCACAGGATCAAGAGGGAAAGAAGAACCCCATGAGGGAACTGTGCATCCGCAAGCTCTGCCACAACATCTATGTGGGGGAAAGTGGGAACAGATTGACGTGGGCAGCCAAGGTCCTGGGAGCAGCTCATGGGCCAGACCCCTGTCTTCTCCAAAATCAGATACACTGTCAGATCCTTTGGAATCAGGAGAAATGAAAAGATTGCTATTCCACTGCACAATCCGTGAGGCCAAGGCAGAGGAAATCTTGAAGAAAGGACTAAAGGTGCAAGAGTACTAATTACGAAAAATAACTTCTCTGGAAACTTAGGTTTTGGGATCCAGGAACACATCGATCTGGGGATCAAATATGACCCAAGCATTGGTATCTATAGCCTGGACTTCTATGTGGTGCTGGATAGGCCAGATTTCTGCATCACAGACAAGAAACGCAGAACAGGCTGAATTGGGGCCAAACACAGGATCAGCAAAGAGGAGACCATGCGCTGGTTTCAGCAGAAGTATGATGGCATCATCCTTCCTGGAAAATAAATTCCCGTTTCTATCCAAAAGGCCAATAAAATGTTTTCAGTGAAAAAAAAAAAAGAAGAAGAACACATGGACACGGACAACAGTGTGGTAATTGCTGGGGTGGTGGGTCAGAGAGCAGGGAAATGAAGGAAGGTTTAGGGGGATAGATGGTATGGATGAGATGGAGACATGGGGTGGTGAATACACAATACAGTGTACAAATGATATGTTGTAAAATTGTGCACCTGAATCATATGTAATTTTGTTAACCAGTGTCATCCCCAATAAATTCAATAAAAAGGAAAAATAATAATAAATTTAAAAGCCTAACTTGTAAAACCAGAGAGTAGAATGGTGGTTACCAGAGACTGAGGTTAGGGAAATTGAAAAGATATTGTTTATGGGTACAAGCTTGCAACTATTAGATAAATAAGCCCTGCAAATCTCAGGTGCAGCCTAGTGATTATAGACAACAATACTGTATTATAAACTTCAAAAGTTGCTAAGAGACTAGATCTTTACTGTTCTCACCACACACACAAAAAAAGAAATAATAATTATGTGTTACTAGGTGGTAATGATATTGCAATATACTAATGTATCAAATCAGTGCATTATACACTTTATACAATGTCAATTATATATCAATAAAAATAACTTTTAAAGAGGTAAATTAAAAATAAAAGTAAATGAAATGAGAGCACTTCTGAAAGGAAGAAGAAGCAGTAGAAAAGCCATGAGGTAGAAATAAGTGTTTCATTTTCAGAGGTTCTGGTCAAAAAACCCTTTTGCTTAGAGAACAGGGAATACTTGCTCTGAAGGATAGAGCAACAAAGCCTGATAGTCTACTAGCATCTTCTAGGGGCTGCGGACAAAAGAAGTATATATTCACACATACAAAATTAGGGTGATATTTATATATACATATATATATATATATATATATATATATATATATGCACATATATATATATGTATATATTTAGAGAGTGTGGGGGAACTTTGATGTGAGAAACATCAATTGGCTGCCTCCCACAAGTGCCCCAACCAGTGCTTTGTACCAACAACCGGGATACATGACCTGACTGGGCATCAAACCCACAACTTTTTGGTGTGCTGGACAACACTCCAACCAACTAAGCCACACCGACCAGGGCTGTAATAATTTTGTATTGAATTATTTTAAAGAGAGGAAGGGGGAAAGAGAAAGAAACACACACACACACACACACACAGAATATTGGTATGTTTGTTGCTCCACTTATTTATATATTCATTGGTTGATTCTTACATCTGCCCTGACCTGGAATTAAACCGCATCATTGGCATAATGGGACAATGATCTAACCAATTGAGTTACCTGGGCAGGGCTTAGGTAGATAAAGTATAGTTGTGTGTGTGTTTTTTTAATCTCACTTCAAGAAATTTAATATTAGCATTTTTTCAAAAAATTTAAGAAAACATGATTTTTAAATAGATATGCTATAATTGATTTAAAATTTATATTGAACATGTAGGTTTATTTCTAATTTTTCAGGATAATGTTATTCTACAATTTTTTAAAATAACGTTGTGATTGAGATAACTATCCTATATAATAAAAGGCTAATATGCAAATTGACTGAAGGGGTGGAACCACTGTTCACTATGACACACACTGATCACCAGGGGCAGATGCTCAACACAAGAACTGCTCCCTGTGGTCAGTGCCCTCCCACAGGGGGAGTGTAGAAGCAAGAGCCTCTCCCACATCTGAGGCAGCACTAAGGATGTCCTCTGGGGAGCGGTCCTAAGCCATCACTCAAGGGCTCCTGAATTATGAGATGGGGCATGCTGGATTGAGGGATGTCCCCGCCCTCCCCCCCCCCCGAGTGCACAAATTTTTCTGCACTGGACCTTTAGTCTATATATATAAAGAGCCAGGGTAGTAACATCCAAAATGACTGAAGTCTTGACCAAATGCACGGCTGTGGGTGCAGTAGGCAAGCAGGCTGAAATGCTGACCTGAGAGAGAGAGAGAGAGAGAGAGACAGAGAGAGAGAGAGAGAGAGAGAGGTGGGGCTGATCAGCAGCAGCAGTGGTTACTGATGAGGCCTGGAGAGAGGAGGAGGTTGATCAGACCCTGCTTCTCTCTCTGGGCCTCACCAGCAGTTAAGTATCTCTCTCTCTTTCAGAGGTCAGCAGTTCATTCCACTCATCAGCAGCCTGGGGTGGCTGCTTATCAGTCCTGCCTCAATGATCAGGCCCAGAGATAGGCTCAGAGATGCTGACTGGCATAGAAACTGACCAATCAGAGCGATCAGGATGGCAGGGGTGCAAGATAGGGGCGATCAGGCCAGCAGGAGGGCAAGGTAGGAGCAATCAGGCAGGCAAGCAGAGGGGTTAGGGGTGATCAGGCAGGCAGGTGAGTGGTTAGGAGCCAGTCGTCCTAGATTGTGAGAGGGATGTCTGACTGCGGGTTTAGGCCCCAGATTGGAAAGGGTGCAGGCCAGGATGAGGAACCCCCTTCATGAACAAACTTCATGCTCCAGGCCTCTAATATATATATATATGCCAAGCAATCAGCCAACCATCCAACCGTCCAACTGATAGCTATGATATGCACTGGCCACCAGGGGGCAGACGCTCAACACAGGAGCTGCAAGCAACAGCAACTTTGCAGAGTGCCCTCTTGCACTCCACAACCCCTTGGACTGCCTGTTTCAGCCCGATCCCCAAGGGACTCCACTGGTACATGGACCTGTGCACCAGGCCTCTAGTTTGTATATAAGTTCTTGTGAAGCAACAATGTTTAAGTTCTTAAACAAAGGTGCTTTTTTGCAAAATTAATATATGTGATTTTGATTTTTAGAAATCAAATTTTTCCAAACACATTTGTAGCTACTGCTTAAGTATTTATAGCAGCCTTAAAAATATTTTCTTACCATAAGGTAGTTAATGTCCTATATTCTTTTCTTTCCCGATGGAAGATTTGGGGACTGTTGTTACTCTTTCAGTTAAAAGAATTATGGATCTGCAGTTTAGCACTCCATCAATAAGACTCTGAGGTTGTCTCCTCTTTCTATGTCTTTTTTCTTCTGACAATAAGTATTTGATTTCATAAGGAGACACTCTGACCAAGTTCATTACAAATACCCATAATGGACATAGACTATTGCAACAGGCCAACTCTGATGTTGCCAGCCAGTCTAAGGATTATCATAAGTGTCCATCTGTGGTCCAAATAATTGGTATCTGTTAAGGAGCAGCCTAGGGCAATTATGAAAATAATAGGCATGGAAAATACTGAGATTTATATGTCTAATAGAAGGGAAGAAAAGCTTCCTTTCTCCATCATTGGGTACTCTATAGTACATCCATGTAGAAAGGCCAAAACAAGCGCCCCACAGGCAGGCTTAGAGAATTTCCCTTGCCTTTCTCACAAACATCTCAAACTCAACATGTCCAAAATTGAACTCTCTCTAAAGTCCTCTGCAATCCCCACTAAGCTTTCCCATATAAATAAATGGCACAACCATTCACCCAATTTGTAAAGCCCTAAATCTGGGCGTCATCCTTGGTTCTTCCTTCCTATCTAGTCCTGACATCCATTCTTCAATAGGTCCTGTAAAGAGGTATATATAAAAATGTATATATATACTGAGTGGCCAGATTATTATGATCTCTGAATACATAATAATCTGGCCACTCAGTGTATATCCTATATAATAAAAGGCCAATATGCAAATTGTCCCCTCGACCAAGAGTTTGACCAGCAGGCAGGCCAGCCAACTACTGCCCATGAATTCATGCACCAGGCCTCTAATATACACACACACACACACACACACACACACCATCAGTACGTCATTGGGCCACCTTTTGCCTTCAATACTGCAGCGATTCTTCTTGGTATTGATGCGAGGAATCTGACACCATGCCTGATGAATAGCACTGTCCAGTTCTGTGAGATTTGATGGTTGTAGACCCAGCTGTCTATTGGCTCTTTTAACTTCATCCCACAAATGCTCAATTGGATCGAAATATGGTGATTGTGGGGGCCACCTAAGCAAGGTAAAGTCTCCCTCATGTTCTTGAAACCACTCCTGCACAATATGAGCACTGTGGCATGGCACAATGTCTTATTGGAAGAAGCCATCTCCATTGGGAAACACCATCAACATGATAGGATGAACTTAATCAGTAATGATACTTAGGTATGTTGTGCTACTCAGACATTATTCCACATTAATTAAAGGGCCCAAATCATGACAGGAAAACATGCCCCAAACCATAATACTGCCCCCACCAGCTTGAAGGGTTGTACTCATGCATGTGGGGTGCATGTTTCATGCTGTTTCCACCAAATTCTCACTCTGACATCTGCATGATGCAACTGGAAACGTGATTCATTGGACCACATGACTTTTTTCCAATGCTTGATCATTCAATCTTTGTGTTCATGTGTGAATTGGAGACATTTATCATAGTAACTGCAGACAGCAAAGGTGTTCGAACAGGCCTTTGGTTTCCATATCCCATACAATGTAGTATACAGATAATTTGCCTACAAACGTCAGATAGTCATAATAATGTGGCCACTCAGTGTGTGTGTGTGTGTGTGTGTGTAGTCTGTATATTTTCATCCTTACTGCTACCACTCTAGTCTGAACTGCTCGCCTTTCTTGTTTTCATTTGTGGCCCCTACAATCCATTCTTCATAAAGCAATGATAATAAACTTAGAAAAGCATTAAATTGGATGATATTACTCTTTGGCTTAAAACTCTTCAATGGTTTCTCATTGTTTTTAGAAAAATGAAGTGGTTCAACTTAAAAATCTCAATGTTTCCTCTAGATAAAAAATGTTATGCTTCCTGTGAGGCAAGGCATGAATATGGAAATAGGAAAGGCATATTTGGGGGATAATGAGTAAAATCAGCCCAGCTAGAAAGGAGTTTTAAAATTATGTGAATGGCCATGACCAGTTTTTCTCAGTGGTTAAAGAGTCGGCCTGTGGACTGAAGAGTCTCAGGTTCAATTCTGATCAAGGGCATATATCTTGGTTGCAGGCTTGATCCCCAGAGTTGTGGGACACAACCAATCAATGTGTCTCTCTTACAGAGATGTTTCTCTGTGTCTCTCCCCATCTCTTCTCCTCTCTCTAAAAAAAAAATCAATGGGTGGATATCCATGGGTGAGGATTAAAAAAAAATGTGAATGATTTGAAAGCTATTTGGGAGTCACATAAAAGCATTTTGACTTTATTGTCTAGATAATGGGGAGCCTACAAGGTTTTAATGCAGAAAGAACTGATAAATAAAAACCTTTGGAAGATTTAACTGAAGAAAATATGCAATTTATTGTCAGCAAGGACTAAAAAACAAAAAGGTGACAATGGAGATGAGAAAAAAGGAATGGATACCATATAGGGATACAAGAATAGTTCAACATAAGAAAATCATTCAATGTAAATCACCACCTAATTAATTAAGGTGAAAAATATGTGATCATATCAATATATCCCAGGGGAAAAGTGTATGATAAAATTCACCACTCATTCATGATAAAACTGTGGCAAGTTTGGAATAGAAGGGAACATCCTTAGGTTGATAAAGAATTATCTACTAAAAACCTTATAGCAGAATCATCCTCGATGTTACCAGTACTTTAAAAGTATTTTCATTAATATAGAAATTGTGTCTTGTGTTCAACATTGCACTTGTGTGTCTAGCCAATACAATAAGAGAGAAATAAAAGTGTAAGAATTGGAAAGGAAGAAACAACGTTGTTGTTACTTGTAGATTATGTGATTGTCTATTTAGAAAATTCAAGATAATCCACAAACTATGAGAACACATAAGAGAATTCAGCAAGATTGCTGATACAAGAGCAATGTTAAAAATAGGTTCCATATAAAAAGAATGACTAATCAAAAAATAAGAGAAAAAAGATCATACTGGAAACAGGACCAAAGCTATTAAATAATTAGCTTTCTGTTAAGTAAATTTAACAGAAGATATATAAAACATTACTGATGATATTTATAATATGACATTACTATAAAGAGGGCACACCATGTTCAGTTATAGCAAAACTTAATATCATAAAGAGATCAATTCTCCCCCGGTTGATTCATAAATTCAATACAATTCCAATAAAAATCTCTATAGTTTTTTTGTCAAATTTGATAAGATGATTCTTCAATTCATGTAGAAACATATCAATAACTGACACATTTTGATGAACAATACAAGAGGATTTTCCTTACCAGATATGTTGACTCATTAGAAATATCTTAGCAAGGCAGACTCTGTAGCACAGGGATAGAAAAGAGGTTCAGTGGAATGCAACAGAGAAGCCAGAACAGACTCATTCACATATGGAAACATGGAATATGATAGAGATGACTTTACAAATAAGAGGAGAGAAGATGGGCTATTTATAAATGTTGTTAGAGAACAGGTTGTTTAAATTGAAAGAAAATGATAATATTAGATCACTACCACACACCATGCACAAAAATGAATCCAACACTTAATACTTAAGTATGAAAACAATGTCAATGGTTTTAGAAGAAAGTTTGATAGTAGCAAATAATCATCAGGATGAGGAGAAAGGGGAATTTTCATAAATTGCTGTTCAGCACTGTCCCACCACTTTTAAAGAACAATTTGCTAGTTTATGGGAAAGGTGAGGGTGGGCTTGCCTATACAGACTCCAGCAAAACTCTTTCATAGGTGCACAAGGAAGCATATACAAGACTATTCTTTCTGCCCTAGCCGGCTTGGCTCAGTGGACAGAGCGTTGGCCCATGGACTGAAGGGTCCCAGGTTTGATTCCTGTCAAAGACATGTACTTTGTTGAGGGCTCAATCCCTTGATCTAGTTGAGACTCATGTAGGAGTCAATCGATGTGTCTCCTCCTTTCCATGCTCTCTAAAAATCAATGGAAAAATATCCTTGGATGAGAATTAACAACAACAAAAAGAATATTCATTCCAATATCATTTGTGATGGTGAAAAACAAGAAAAAAACCTACAAGTGAATAAGAGAATGGGGAAATAAACTGTAGTTTATTCATATAATGGAATAATATATAGCAATTCAAAGGAATGAACCAGAATGTATAAATATAGATAAGACTCAAAATCATTACATTGAATTAGAAAAGCAAGTTGTAGGAGGATATGTACAATATACCATTTATGTAAAAATTTAAAATACACAAAACAATACTATACAGTATATTGCTTATGGATAATTGGATTTGTAGAAAAAGTATAAAATCTTGCATGGGAAGTTATACAGAGAATTTAGATAGTGGATTACCTCTAAGGTAGTGGGGAATAGGATTGAGAGGTAGAGATTTCAAATGTATTAAAATCTTTTTTAACATAATTTTATTCATCCTTTCCCTATTTAAAAAAAAAGTATTTCAGAGACGAAGGATGAAGGTGAGAGAGAAACATCAATGATGAGGTCATTGATCAGCTGCCTCCTGAACGCTCCCTACTGGAGATGGAGCCTGCATGTGCCCTTGACCAGAATCGAATCTGGACCCTTAAATCCTCAGACCTATGCTCTGTCCACTGAACCAAACCAGTGAGGGCTCCTGAAAATCTTTTGTAACTACACAGGAGATAGATGTTAATAAATGTATTGTAGTAATCATTTTGCAATATGTGTATGTGAAGTCATTATGCGGTATACCTTAAACTAAACTTATAATTGATTTATGTCAATTATATCTCAATAAAAGTAGGACATTAAAAAAAAACAAGTCTGAATCCTTTATGACAACATATTAAGATTTATCATGTCTGAGTGGTAGTTAAGCAGGAATTTATTCTCTGCTGCTTCTTATGTGGTTAAAATATTTCATAAATTCAAAACATTAAAAAAAAAGAATCAGTAAGACTAGGTAAGTCTTCACAACCTGCAGTTGCCCCTCAAGTATCCCTGCCACCGCCCTCAGCACAGAGCTGCGGGGAGCAGAGACTACCAGCTAACCAGAGCTATCAGGCAGCAGCAGGCCTGTGGGCGTCCTGGAGGCAGCAGTGCTGGGAATACCCGGAAGGCCACATGTGGCCCCAGCAGTCGCTTTGGCGGATAGTGGCTTGGTGCAGGTAGCAGCATTGGTGGCCACAGCCCGGGCAGTGACAGCCAGGCCCGCGTTTCTACTTTCAGAGTCCCCCTGGGGCTGCAGGCGAGGGCCCAGGCTGCAGAGAAGAGGAGGGCCCAATTAGGTGTTAAGAGAAGGTCAGGTCAAGTGCGAAGCAAGGAGGTAAGGAAACACCCTGAACCTGGAGGAGTGGATCCTGGAGCAGTTCACTCTATGGATATTAATAAATGTATTGTAGTTAACAAACTCTATGACTGCCTGGAAGCTGAGATTCCTGAGCCAAGTTGATGATAATTCTCCAGCTCGGCTCAGGTTGACAGTTATAAGACTGGAGGCATGCAGAAGCTGAACACACCCCAGAAGTAAGGGTCCTCAACCCAGGTGAATGGTGGCTCCCACTGGACAATCGCTGCCCCCTGACCTTGTAGCAACAGCAATACCAGGGGACCCAGCAGACGGGCCTCATGCCATGAGCAGGAATCACTGTGCCCTGGCTTAAGGGCCTCTTTCCTACCCACTGTTTTCCATTTTTGGTGTTTTTATTGTGATTAAACTGGTGGGACTTTTTAAAAAGAGGACTAGGTGATTGATAGAGTGTGTGTGAAGTCAGTCAAGAAAGGAGTCAAAGATGACTCAGTTGTCTGATGATAATGTTATTGACAGGAAAAAAGAAGCTAGGGAAGCTGGCTTTGTGGAAGATAAGGAGCTTTATTTCTGACACGTTCATCTTAGGGAAACCACAGAACATCCAGCTTGAAATGTATATTAGGACGTGGGAAGCCAGAATTGGGAGAGGAAACTAGCCTGCCAAGAGGGAGTGGCAAAACAAGAAATCGGCCCTAAGTCCCTGTCTTTCATCACATCACAGGGACCAAGGCTTAAAGAGTGTTCAATGGAGAAGAGAGTCCAGAGAGAAGGGATGAGCAATAATGTGTAGTCAGGTAATGGGGACTGAGGAAATGTTATTGAATATGGTGATGACTTTCAAGTGAAAAGATGAGAGTCCAGGTAGCAGGCATGTAAGAAACAAGTGAGCGTTAAAGGAAGGGGAAGCAGTAGTAGCCCATTCATTTTAGAAGATGGACTGTGAAAAGCAGGGGAAGACACTATTGTTTAAAGATAAATATATATGTAGCAAAAGTAGGAAAACTTGCATAGGAAGTACATCACAGACTTTATGTATGTATATACATGTAAGTATGTATATACATACATATGTATATACAAATATTTATATACATGTCTTAGTCCATTCAGGCTGCTATAATGAAATATGACAAATCAGATCACTAATAAAGAATATAAATTTATTTCTTGCAGTTCTAGATGATAGAAGAATGAGATTAATGTGCTAGCATGGTTGGGTGAGGGACCACTTCCAGGTCCAGACTTCTCTTTGCATCCTCACATGGTAGAAGGAGAAGCTCTGTGCAGTCTTTTTTATAAGAGCACTATACCCATTCATGCGAGTTCTTCACACATGACCTATTCACCTCTTAGAACCCACCTTCTGATATCATCACATTGGGGATTAAATTTCAACATATGAATTTTAGGGGAACGCAAATATTCAGACTATAGCAATAGATATATAAAATGGGATATATTTTAATCATTCACAATACTAGTTAACAGACTTCAAAAACTGTCACTGTGAACAAAAATGTAAACATATTCACAAATATAATATGCATAATTATATGTATATATATTATATAAATTTTTAGCTTGTGCAAAGAGAATATGAAGAAAGAATTTTTTAGAATGGACTACCAGTTACCATAGCAGAAAAAGAGAGTCTCAGAAGGAGTACTATAAGGACAGGAAGTCAAAAATACATTGAAATTTTCAACCATTTCAAGAGAAAAATGAAACCAAAATTAATAATCATTAAGGATTAGATGCCAAAAAAATTCCACTAAGAGGGAAAAATTGTTCTCTAACTACTAGAGGCAAAGCAATACAATAGCCAAGCAGGAGTTGATGTAGATAGATTTGGGCTCTCTTGTATTCACAAATCAAGAGAAAAGAAGAGCAAGTAACCACCTGAATTCACTGAACAGGAAGAAGCCCAGAAAATTAAGTAAAGGACCAAGGATATGGAATAGTTTCCACAGGATAATAGACCAAGCATGTCAAACTCCCATGCTTGGTCCACAAGGAATATTTTTGCAGCCCACCCAATATAACAGTAAGTAAAAAATGTTTTAATAAAAATTTCTGGTAACTTAATTTTTACAATATCCTGTTATACATAATTATTAATAACGAACTACCATGTTCGTTAATGACTGATTACTATAATTGTCTTGCACTTATTTCCCTTATGTGCCTTATGTGCAGGTGCACCATTTCTCTCCATTAATACTGGCAGCGAATATTTTAGCAGCTGATTGCCACATCATTAGTCTTGGACTGACTTGTTTGGTGTGCGAAATAGGAAATATCTTGCTCTCCGAGCAAAAGAAAAATAGGTTTATTTGCCACATGATCTCACTCATTGGTGGATAATAAAGAACATTTAAAACTGATGAACAAAAGGATAGACACAGAAAGCATCAAACAGACTGTCAAATTACAGCAGGAAGTTTAAGGAGAGGTGGGGTAGATAAGAGATCAACCAAAGAACTTGTATGCATGCATATAAGCATAACCAATGAACACAGACACTGGGGGGTTAGGGTATGCCTGGGAGGGGGGCAATGGGGAGATATGTATACATGTAACACAATAAAAAATACGTAAAAAAAAGAAAATAAAGGATAATTTCAAGGTAAAAAAATAGGTTTATTTGCATTACACTTATTAATTTGTGCAGTTATTAGTGTCTGGTAAGTTAAAGTTCAAGAAAAAATATAAATTTTTATTTAAATGTTCTATTATTTTATGTCAAAGATTACTCATTTATTTCAGCCTTTTGTATTCAGTATGTCTCTATCGAAATAAACCTACGTTTCTATGAAAATTGAAGCTTTTGTTTTTTTGCAGCCGATATAAATGTAAACCTCGTTTATTTGGCCCGTGTTAGCCTTTGAGTTTGATATGCTTGTACTAGACTAAGTGGCATTTACCATGCCTATTTGACCAAGCGACAGTCTTAAAATTATTACATGTGGCTGGAACTGTATTAGGAACTCAAGGTATAATGCTTATTTGAATTAAAGTAGACAACCAAAGAACAAAAATGTTTTACTGGCAAATTGCTTGCTCTAAGAAATTATTACAATTTGATCCACATGCTTCAGAAACGTTACAAGATACCAAAATATCTCTGACAACACATATAGAAGATTAAATTATTTATTTTTTTAAGAATAAAATATATTGCCCTGGCCAGTTAGTTCAGTTGATTAGGGTGTTGTCATGATATGCAAAGGTTGTGGGTTTTATCCCCGGCCAGGGCACATACAAGAAGCAGCCAATTAATACATAAAGAAGTGAAACAACAAATGGATGTTTCTCTCTCTCTCTTTCTCGCTCTCTCTCAAATCAATAAAAAAAGAATAAGCCCTAACTGATTTGGCTCAGTGGATAGAGTGTTGGACTGCAGATTGAAAGGTCCCAGGTTCGATACCGGTCAAGGGCATGTACCTTGGTTGCCGGCACATTCTCAGTAGGGGGTGTGCAAGAGGCAGCTGATCAATGTCTCTCATCGATGTTTCTAATTCTCTATCCCTCTCCCTTTCTCTGTGAAATATCAATAAAATAAAGTGTAGATATTTTGTATTTTCAAGTTTCATTATAAAAATATGACATGAAAAGCAGTGTTTAAAAACAGGAAAAATGCTTTTGTGTCTTTTTATTGCATACTTTCTTCATATTATGAACAAGGGTGCTGAATGGGAATTTTACATAATCCAGTCACTCAACTAATATTTATTGAGTGCTTACTATGTGCCAAGCACTGTTCTGGGTGCTGTGGATAAGGGATGAATAAAACAGACAAAAAAAAAAAACAACCCTTAGCTCACACAGAACTTATATTCTACTAGGAAGAGACAAACACTAAACAAAATTGATAGGTAATAAGTGCTTTGGGGAGAAAATAAAACAGGGAAGAGAAAATGAGTCGGGAGTCTGGGGATGAGCATGTTTCAGGTTATTTTTTTAATATATATTTTTATTGATTTCAGAGAGGAAGGGAGAGGAAGAGAGAGAGAAACATCAATGATAAGAGAGGATAATTGATTGACTGACTCCTGCATGCCCCCCACTGGGGATCAAGCCTGCAACCCAGGCATGTGCCCTGACCAAGACATGAATTGTGACCTCCTGGTTCATAGGTGGACACTCAACCACCCGCCAGGCAGCATGGGTTGCAGTTTTAAATAGGGAGTTCAGGGAAGGCCTCACCGAAAAGGTAATATTGAAGCAAGGCTGGAAGGAGGGCAGAGACATAGTCACATGGATGTCTACAGTAACAGCATTCTAGAAAGAGGGGACAAGTGTAAATGCCTAAGGACTGTGCTTACCTGGCATATTGGAAAAACAGCAAGGAAGCTGGTGGACCTAGTGAAGTGAACCAGGAGGAGAATAGAGATGAGGGCTTAGAGATCACTAGAGTTGGAACTTTTATGAAAGGACCTTGGCTTTTGCTAAGTGAAATGAGGAGCCAGTGGAGGGTTCCAAGCAGACTGTTGTGAACTGATTTTCATTTTAACAGGATCACTTTGGTTACTATGTTGTGAACAAACTGAAAGGAGCAAAGGCTGCAGGCAAGGAGACCATTGGGAGGCTGATGCATTACCTAGTTAGGAGATGACTGTGCTTTGGACCAGAGTATTGATATTGAAGGTGGTGAGAAATGGTCTTATATTTTGAAAGCTGAGCCACCAGAATGTTGATGAACTAGTCATGGGGTGTGAGATAAAGAAGGAGCCTAGAAAGGCTCCAAGGTTTTGGGACTGAGCAACTGGAAAAAATAGCGTTGCCATTAACTGAATGTGTAAACCTTTGAAATTACGTTTGGAGGAAAATGACAAACTTTATTTTGGACATAATAGGTTTAAGATACCTACACTAAACCCAGTTAGGGCAGTTGAATAGATACTTAGATGTACAAGTCTGCAGCTCAGGGGAGAGATCTGAGCTGGAGAAATAACTTTGGAAATTGTCAGCATATAGATCTGTACTGTCTAAATCAGTAGCCACTGGCTACATAATTATTTTATATGGGTCACATGCTGAAATTATAATACTTTGGATATATTGGCTTAAAGAAAATACATTAAAATTGATTTCACCTGTTTCTTTTTACGTTTAATATGGCTACTGAAAGATTTAAAATAATATATGTGGCTCACATTATATTTCTATTGAATAGTGTTAATATGGATAGTATATAAAGCCAGGAGCACTGCATAAAGTCACCAAGGGAGTGAAAGGAGTAACTAGCAAAGAGGTCCAAAGATTGAGCCACCAGGCATGCCAACAGTGACTAAACAGACAAATGTGTGTGTGTGCGCGCACAATTTTATTGAGCTAGAATTTTAAATAACAAAGTGCATGCATGCACGCAGGCACACACACACACACACATATACACATAATAGAGGCCCGATGCATAAAATTCTTGCAAGAGTAGGCCTTCCTTTCCCTGGTTGCCGGCACCAGCTTCCCTTTGACACTCACCACCTGGGCTTCGCTCTTGCCACTGGCAGGCAACCAGGACCCAGGCTTCCCTTGCAGACCCAGCTTCATCCAGAAGATCGTCTGGTCTGATTAGTATATTACTCTCTCTCTCTCTCTCTCTCT